>JAAXYW010000902.1:0-27738 GCA_036851895.1 Orthonychiurus folsomi | reverse complement strand
CTGTTTATGTATTTCTTCCTACAGAACGGTATTGGAGGGCATACACATTACATTACATTTTAGTAGGCTAGATTAGTAGGCTAGAATTAGGTAGGCGCCTAATTTAAGCATGTTGTTTCTGACTTAATGCCATTTAAATGTCATTATTAGAAGGTTAGTTTTGTGGGCTAAAATTAGTTAGAGGCTAGTAGCTAAATTGAGCATGCTGCTTCTTACTGAATGTCATTCAAATGTCATAATTGGCGGACGGGTAGGATTAGTTTTGGAGCGCACGGGCTAGATTTGAACGGGCTATATTAGTTTTAAAGCGGACGGGCTAAAATTAACGGGCTAGAATTAGTTTTGAAGCGGACGGGCTAGATTTGAACGGGCTATATTAGTTTTGAAGCGGACGGGCTAAAATCAACGGGCTAGAATTGAATTTGGAGCGGACGGGTTAGATTTGAACGGGCTAGAATTAGTTTTAAAGCGGATGAGCTAAAATCAACGGACTAGAATTAGTTTTAGAGCCGACGCCCTAGACTTCAACGAGTTAGATTAGTTTTGCAGCGGGCGGGCTAAAATTAACGGGCTAAAATTAGTTTCAAAGCGAACGGGCTAGATTGGGCATGCTGCTTCTTACTTAATAACATTTAATAGTCTGGTATTTGTCAGAGACGATTTTTGCTATGAAAGAGGCCATACCAATGGGTTGTGTACGGCTATACAACAACTAACGTTTGCTTGACAACAAAACGCTGCATGAAGCTATATATGCTAGAAATTGATGGGATTTTGAAATGATATATGCTGGCCGTTGCAGGGAATACAAATTGTTAGAAATTGTTTGAATGAGTGTGACAAGCCCTCTGCTTTCTACCGAATTGTTGGCCATCTTTGTTTTTTTTGCGTGATAATGTACCGCTTCCTACTTTAAGATATTTTGTTAAGTCAGTTTATTATCAGTAGTCGATCTGCCGTGTTTTTGTGCAATATGTCGCGCATTTTCTATGTGCTTGCTTTGTGTTTGCAACTTGAGTGCATATCAACGGAACACTCGATTGCTTTGACACTTGTATTTGCGTCGTTTTTGTAAATATATTGCATGTCAATTAAACTCTTGATTGCTTTGCTTTGCGCATTTTCAAAATGTGCTCGGTTTTTCATCCGTTTTAACGGTTTATTACCAAACACACATGCTTTAGCATGTGGCACAGGTATTGCAACATTTTCCGTCCGCCCGTCTGTCTGTCATTTAGTCCAGAAGCGCTTTTGACTGCATTTACATTCTAAAGTTGCACTTTAGGGCACTTCAAAGCAGGTTTTAAACCAACAACAGAGTTGTTTCTAATGGAATTACTAAATCAGTGTCTCTATGCGTTATGTAGGAAAGGTTCAGTGATCTCCTAGTAATGAATGCATTTGCTTCATAAAATTTAATGGTATGCTAGCTGGTAGCTGCATGTTGCTGCTTCACACTTATGATCTGCACATTAGGGCATTGTTAGTTATGTTTGGAGCAAACAGGCTAACTTAGTAGGCTAGATTTACTTTTGAAGCCAACAGGCTAAATTAATAGGTTGCTTTCTACTAAACGGTATTTGAGGTGATTTCCATCGCATTATAAAAAAATAGGTATGCAGCGCACATTGCATTTGCTTCCGACGCAATGTTATTTAAATGTCATGATTAGTAGGCTAGATTTAGTTTTGGAGCTAGCAGGCTAAATTAGTAACTAGATGGCTATGTTAGTGCGTATTCTCCTAATGTGCTCGGTTTTCCATCCGTTATAAAGGTTTGTTGTAAAGATTGAATTATCAATTGTATACATGCATCATTTCCTTTTACAAATCATAATTGAAATACTTAAAATTCATAGTTTTATTAACAATACAAATAGTTCATCAATTATCACATTACTGTTTACGCAGGTTGCTCTTTGCACGACAGTGGTCATGCTTCTTATCTAAGATCAAACACATGTGGGGATTACTGTTGGCCTTGCTTATGGTTTTCGGTGAAACCAGATCATAGGCCGACTGCAACCTGTGTAAACATTACCAAGTTTATTGATAAACACCTTGTTTTATTTGTATTTGTAATCATGCATCTATTAGTTTTACGCATTAAAAAAATATTCTATTAAAAGCTAAGTATTTAAATCTGTAATTATGCATGTGTGTTGTGATGTTTTCATCAGTTACATTTGAGAACGTGGATAGTAAGATTTTAACTAGTTGTGTTAAATTTCAGCAGGCTTATTAAATTTTATCAGTTACATGTTTATGTCCAAAACTGTGAATCTAATTTATTCAAAAATGCAATATTAGTTGGCAACCTTGTTATTAATAGAGTAATCAGCCGTGTCCCTACGTGTGCGTGTCTTCCGTTCGACGTTTGTTCCGTTTTGTTTCCAAGGTGTTGTAAAATTTTGCATTTTATTAATTGGGTTAACCGTGCGGCGCGGTGCTATGACAAGGCGCAAGCGTGTGCTAAAAACAACAAATGACAAAGACCACCACCATGCTTAGTGTGCGCTACGGATGACTGTGATTTTCTTACTTTGGTCATATTGCGATGCGACATTATATTTTTTTGTGATTGTGTTTTACAATACAATTAAAAATAAAGTCTTAAAAGACTAGAATACTGCGCACTAAGACGCCAATTAAATACAAGAAATTCACATTTAAAATACCATTGATATGATACACAATATTTATATTTGTTGGCAAGCAAAATTCCTTACATGAATACACATAAACAAACATAAACCAATAGCATTACTAGCCCAAAAATTTAGCCTGTTTTTTTCTGAAACCAATTCTACTCTGTAAATATAGCCCGCCAATCCAGCCCGTTTTTCCTAAAACCAACTCTATCCAGTAAATCTAGTCTTCAAATCAATTCTAGCCCGGAAATCTAGCCAAGCTTAATTATGACATTTAAATGGCATTAGAAAGCAAGCACACGCAATGTGCGCTGCTTACTTAATGTAATCCTAATCTAATGAGTATGCCCTCAATTATGCTGGTCCGACGAAGAAGGACATATCTCGACTTCGCCCTTCTCATGCTTTGTTTACCATGGCAACTAATTTGTAATTGAGCGTGGGGTGGTTCGAAAATATTCTTTCCGCCGACGCGCATAAACCGCGCCGCGGTATATATACGAATTGATATATATATATGCCATATACCGCGCCGCCGTTTTTAAATTTGATACACCCTTTTTTGCCAAATTTCAAAAAAAGTTGTTGATTTTTGCGAGATAACAAAAAGTGATTTAAGGGTTTGAGATATGTCCTTTTTCGTCTGGGGCGCACAATTAATGTTCTGTAGGAAGTAATACGTAACCAGCTATGTGTTAATGTGCATCCCTTAATTAACAGCATGCTTCGTCTTACTTAATAGCCTTAAAGTGTATTAAGTGCCTTAGCTCAACCATTATTCCACATGTCTGTCTGTGTCTGTCCGTAAGCAAAATATCCGAGTTAAAAAAATCGTGGTCTAATGCGTCAAAATAAAAAATCGTGGTATGATGTCTTAAAATAAGAAATCGCGGTCTGGTCGGCCGAAACAAAAAATCATGGTCGGATAGGCCGAAACATTGTGATCTGATTTGTTTGCCGAGACAAGACATTGTGATCTGGTTTGTCAAAACAAGAAATCGTGGTCTGATCGACCCAAGCAAAAAATTGTGTTGTTCTTGGATTGGCTAGTACAGGAAACATAATATGATTAGCTGAAGCAAGATCTGATCGGCCGAAATAAGAAATTGTGGTCTAACAGGACAAAACAAGAAACGTGATTATCCAAAAAAAATTGTAATCTGGTTTACCGAAACAAGGAATCGTGATCTAACTGGCGAAAACAAGAAGTCTTAGTTTGATCTGCCAAAACTTAAAGTCATTATTCGGCCGAAACAATCTTATTGGTAGAAACAAGAAATACGTGCACTGACAGGCTCAGGCTGGAACAAAAAAATCGTGACCTGATAGGCCGAAACATTGTGATCTGATTGGTAGAGACATGAAATTCATGTTTTGATGGACCAAAACAAAAAATTGTGGTCTGTAGTGCCAAAATAAAGAATCGTGATCCGATTAGAGAAAACAAAACTTGTGGTTTGATGGGCCAAAATAAAAAATTGTGATCTGATTAGTGGAAACAAGAAATTGTGCTTTGATTGACCAAAACAAGAAACTGTAATCCGGTTGACCGAAGCGAAGAATCTTGGTCTGATGTGCCAATAAAAGAAATCGTGATCTGATTGACTGAAACAAGAAATCGTGGTCTGATGGGCTTTGGTTTGATTCAGTTCAGCAAATGACTTAGCTCAGCCTCTATTCAACAAAATTTGTCCAGTATCTGTCTGTAAGCAAACTAACTGAGATGACAAAATCGTGGGGCTGGCGGGCCAAAGCAAGAAATCGTGATCCGATCGATCGGCCAAAACAAAAGACCGTGGTCGGATCGGCCGATTTTTAGTATCTGATTGGTAGAAGCCAGAAATTCGTGCTCTAATTGGCCAAAACAAAAAATTGTAATCTGATCGGCCGAAACAGGAAATCGTGACCGGATTAACCAGAACACGGAATTATGATTTGATTGGCTGAAGCATGAAATTGTAATCTGATCGGCCAAAACAGAAAATCGTGACCGGATTAGGCAGAAAAAAAATTATGATCTGATTGGCTAAAGCAAAAAATTGTAATCTGGATGGCCGAAACAAAAAATTGTGAACTGATTGGGCGATACAAAAAAATCCAAACTAATTCCAAAAAGCAAAAAATACTTAATTTAAGGTTTAATGTTTTTTTGCTCGCTCGCCCTACTGAGACAGCCAGGTGCCGGGTTGGCTAAATCATATTTTTAAATTTTGCAAGTTTATCATTTTTGGGTAAAGTTAGGGTAACAGAAAAATCCCATGTAATCAATCAGATGGTGCTATATATTGCTGTTCAGGGGTGGATTCAGCAGCCGACTAAAATATTTGGCTTATGTCCGAACTTAAATCGAGTTTAAGTACTAAAGAACCGCTTTCTACTTGAAAGTGTTTTGCCATTCTAAAGTCAGTTTACCATCAATAATCTACCTACCATGTGTTTGTGCATTAGGTTGTGTATTTTTTTCGTGTTTTATTTGTGTTTGCTAATACATCTCTAACTATATAAAGGGCTTATCTGCGTCCAACCGTCAGTGCCTCCGACATTTATTATTTTCTGTATCCATGGTGTTATTTTTAAATTTTGCACTTTTTTAATAGCATTGCATTAACAGCGGGGTGCTATGGCACAAGCATATGACAAGCGTAAACAAACAATTAAATGACACAGTCCACCACACAAGTTGCTGGCTGTACTATTTTCCTACTTTCATGGGACTATATACTTACTACTACTTTGTGTATTTGTGTGATTGTGTTTCTCTTCAGAATCTTAATGAGGTACCATATGCAAGGCTGACGCAGCTAGTTGCATATTAACGGAGTACTTAACAACATTAAATTTTTTTTATTTGCAGATGATCTGTAATTTTGACTGTTAAATTTTGAAAGCACATTTTTTTTTGTTATGGTTGAAATTTATTAAATTTTTTAATTTATTTAAAATCGTGGCATATAAAATAGTGTTTTTAAATTGGGTTGTTTTAATTAGCTTTATGTACATGTTCGATTTTTACTTATTGAAGATTTTATGATTGGGAGGACTAGTAGTGTGGTTTTAAGGGATTTTACGTGTTAGTACTACTTGAGTAAGTTCTGTGATATTGAGTTATTCGGCAACGGGTTAGAAGCAGGTGTTTATGTCATTGAAAGTCATATGTTATTCAATAAGGAATTATTTAATTAGACAATAACTGCATAATTGTAAAATTATCAAATTAGGCTATTTACTTAATTTGGTCGGAATTTTGAGCACTTGCAGATGTATCAATGTGATTTATTTGTATTGTTGTGAAGAATGCTACAGAATGACCTTAATGAAAGTATTCCAAGTTCAAGTAATCAGCTAACTCTGCTAATTAGTTAATTGCAATTATTTTATTGCATTTATAAAACTTGCATTAGTGTTAATATTCAATTGCGGCTAGATATGCGTAAATTGGTAAAAATTGAAATCCATGTTGGTCATTTATGTAATTTTTAAAATAAAGTTGAATAATAATACTTATAATTATGCTTAATTAAGAAGCTACAAAAGTAAATTGCGGCTAACGCCTAGTAAAAACAAACACTATTTTTTTTATTGATTTTGTTTACTAGTGGAGAAAGATCCGCATCCCTAAAAACCTTTTTGGTGCAACCTCCGCAAATGGTGCCTGGCAAGTCGGGCAATTTTTTCTGCAAATAAACAACTTACGTGTGCATAAAAACTTACAAAGTAAATACAAAAACAGGCTTTATGGGTCACAATACGTTGGGGCGGATCAGATATAACCAAAAAAACTTTGCTTAGTGGTTGGCCTGCACGCCATTATTAAAGCCAAACTACTAATCTGCACTGCATAAGTTGGATTGGTGGACCGTATTCAGTTTGGTGCGGGTAGAGTTTGCTTGTCTACTAGTTTGAAATACGTACAATTCACTGGATATTCTATGCACAATTGGGGATTTGTTGCAGTAGCAGCGGATTTCAAGAGTCTTTCTCCTTTTAAAAATTGCTACACGACATAACAGCCTCTTAAAAGGGCGTCAGTGTTTAGTCAATAAATAAAAAAATAAAAAAAATTAACTCGGACTAAATTCCAATACGATTGGACTTCAATCAAATGCTGGATCAATTCCAGTAGTCTAGAAAAATCCTAGAATATCCTACTATTGTCATTGTTTTTAATTTATAAATTAACGTCGCATAAAGAGACTAAAATTCATGCAAAGTAAGCTTAGTTTTTGTTTTTAATGGTTATCAGACACTTTGACAGACAGACATACAGTCAGTTTTGTAAATAAGTTTGATCCATATCTAAATTTCCACGGATTTTTCAAATTTTTACCCGGCAAGACCTGGCACATATTTGATCCGTCCAGGTCTTGACGGATAAGCTTTTTATAAAACTGATCCAACAAATTCCGGACAGGACTATATTGTGAGCCCTAACCGGCTTACCTTATTCCTTTGGTAGAAGTTTCACCCCTTCTGTACCACGTTGTTTTGCAGGATTGGTGGTACACATGCCCACAAGGTAAAGCCCAAAGTGCCGATGAATCGACTCCCTCGATGCTATACACTGATGCCTCAGAAAGAGGAATGCGGCAAATTCCACACACAATGCTAGTCATGTTTATAAAATTTTAAACATGCGACTGGATTCCTGGAAATCAACAAATTTATAACGTTAACACATCATAGCAATCTGTTTTACTTGTTTATACTCCCAAAACATGCATAGAAACAGTAGCAGTATTGGTTTGTCAGATTGATGTAGGATGCCATTGCTTTTTGTGTAGAATTTATACTTGACAACTGGCTGTGCATTGTAAAGTAAGTATTTTATTTAACACTTATCAGAATAAGTTTCTTTGTTCTAGCACAATGTTAATATATTTTTACGCAGAATCCACAAGTTAATCATGTCCGCTATTTGAGATTAATATGTCTTGTGGCGCTGGTGTACTGTGTACATAATAAACCGTTAAAACGGATGAAAAAACCGAGCACATAATGAGAATGCGCAAAGCGAAGAAATCAAGAGTTCAAGTGACATGCAATATATTTACAAAGACGACGCAAACACAAATGTGCAAAACACTTTTAAGTAGAAAACGGTGCAATAATGCTATGTTTAATCTCTCACACATGAAACCTCATGCAGCCTTTTGTTGTCAAGCAAACGCTAATTTGTGTATAGATGTACAATGTACACAACCTAGTGGCATAACTCTTTTCATAGCAAAAATTGTCTCTGCAAAATACCGGACTATTAAATAACATTAAGTAGGAAGCACCATGCTCAATCTAGCCCGTTCGCTTTGAAACAAAATCTAGCCCGTTGATTTCAGCCCGTCCGCTCCAAAACTAATTCTAGCCCGTTGATCTTAGCCTGTCCGCTCCAAAACTAATTTAGCCCGTGCAAACTTAGCCCGTCCAGTCCAAAACTATTGAATGATATTAAGCAAGAAGCAGCATGCTAATGATCATAATGTAATCATGATCGTAATCATAATGTATTGCATATGCCCTCAAATACCATTGTGTTGGAAGCAACACATAAGCAGCAATGCGCCAATGTGCAGCCCTTAAGTGTGAAGCAGCGTACTGCTACCAGCTAGCCTACCATAAACTGGCATTAAGTAGGAAGCAATATAATCTGTATCTCTGCTTTCTACGTAAGGTCACCACATCTAAATGTATTATCTTCTTACATGCTGAATTGTTGTTGCCATGTGCGCTATTTTACTAACACACAAAATGTAACAATTTTAGTTGCTAATTATGACATCTAAATGACGCTGCCTACTTAATGTAATCAGAATGAAATCAAATACCGTTAAATAGGACGCAGCCAACTATTTTAGCATGTTAGCTACAAAACTCAATCTAGCCTACTAATTTAGCCTACTAACCACGACATTTAAATGGCATTACGTAGAAAGCACATGCACATGCTTTTCAGTGTGCTTGCTACTTTATGTGATCAGAATGTAATGTGTGTGCCCTCAAATACCGTCATGTAGGAAGCAACACATACTAAGCAATTTGCTAATGTCCAACCTTTTAGTTGGAAGCAGCATGGAATTTATGACAGACTGCTTCAAAAATAATGTGATAACACTGAAAACATTTCGATGCCATATTATAGAAAGCAAACACCTATATGCCTTCTATACGATGCTTTTGACTGCGCTGCCTAGTCAGAAGCAAATTGATTAACTGATCGCTTCCGAGCAAGGCGTTTGTGTGGTAGCGAAGAAAAAATATTGCAGCAAAGACCACGCTTCCAAAGGTACATGGTAGCAGCACCCCGCTTCTCGAGGCGGTTTTAAATACAATTACTGAAGACTCTGTGAAGCACTGCTTCCGTGAGTTTAGGTATTAAATGCAGAAAACAGCGCTTAGGAGACGGACAGCCGGACGGACAGAAATTGCAATCGCAATACCTGTGCCATATGCTATGCATATGTGCTCGGTAATAATTGAGGCTTTAACGCTGTGTAGATTACTGTTTTATAAAAATGAGCGCGTAGGAAGTAAAGGATGATGTGCTAGATTAGTGTACATAATATTATAAGTATGTCATTATATTATCATGAATTATATTATATTATTATGATGGGTTCTATTTTACTGCATTATATTTTAGTAGAAGTGGTGAGATCAGGTGTTGAAGAAGGCGGTGAGGTCAGGTCAAGATTGATCAAAGTTGAGTGGGAAGATTTTATGGAGGTTGTTTAGCGGTTCAATGAAAGTTGTGAGTGAAAATTTCATAGAAGTTGTATGGCGAAATAATGGAAGTTGCACACATTACGTAGTGATCCCATTAAGTAGGCAGCATACATAGCATGTGCTTCCTACTTAGTGTGAACGCATCTGTATGTAAAGACAAAAATATTTGTTTGCGTCCTACTTAATGTCACCACATCTGTATGTAGAGCCCGCGAAATACTTTTGCTTCTTACATGGTGTCGCCACGTCTGTAAGTGTCTTAATTGATACATGAATGCCTTGGTAGAACAAGTAAATGAATAAATCAAATCAAATCAAATGTTAATGTTGCATGAAAAATAGTGTATATACCGGTTCGGTGTAGACATTGACGCGTGTGTGAGGTTTCAGAACGAGCTAAATTGACCACGCTGCTTCTTACTTGATACCATTTAGTGCTCCGGGGTCTTTCACAAACAAATCTTGTTTATATACATTCATGCCATTATGCCATAAGTGCTGGTTTTACAGTAAACAAGCTAGACTTGCGGGCTAGATTTGCGGGCTAGACTTGCGGGCTAGAATAAGTATAACATTACTGCAGACTAGATTTGCTGGCTAGAATAAGTATAACATTACTGCAGACTAGATTTGCTGGCTAGAACTAGTTTTGGAGCAAGCTGGCTAGATTTGCTAGCTAGAACTAGTTTTGGAGCGAGCTGGTTAGATTAAGCATGCTGCTTCTTACTTAATACCAATTAATAGTCCGTTTTTGTCAGAGACTTATTTTGCTATAAAAAGAGCCATTGCAATGGGTTGTGTACGGTAATACAACAATTAACGTTTAATTGACCACAAAAGGGTGCATCAAGAGTTGAGGGTGTGTGATCGATACCATTTTGAAATAAAATTCACACCCCTACCCCTCTGCAGGCATTATAAACTGTTAGGTCTGTTTTGACAAATATGCTTGCGTTGATTTTGAAAATATATTGCATGTCCGATTCCATGATGCTTACTTAATCCCAAGTAATGCTCCGGTTTCTTTCAAAAAAAAATTTGGCTAGATTAGCTGGCTAGAATTAGTTTTAAATCCAACTGGCTAAATTGGACTGGTTAGAGTTAGTCTTGGAGCGAGCTGGCTAGATTTGCTGGCTAGAATTAGTTTTGAGACGAGCTGGCTAGATTCAGCATGATGATTCTTACTTAATACAATTTAATAGTTTGGCTTTTGTCAGAAACAATTTTTTGCTCTAGAAAGGGCATTATGGGTTGCGTACGGCTATAAAACAATTAACGTTTGCTTGAAAACAAAATGGTGCGCAATGTTTTATTATGTTATATTGTATAAGATTGATGTACTTTAGAAATTCAACGGTAATTGCAGGAATGCGGTGATGGCTGGTCCACTTTGCATTTTTGCGTGCTAATGCACCGCTTCCTACCCAAAGGACCATCAGTAGTCCAGTTAGTCATGTTTTTGTGCATTGTGTTATGCAATTTTTATGTGTTTACTTTTTGTTTACAAATATACTGTATGTCAACGAAACAATGATTGTTTAAACATTTGTGTTTACGTCGTTTTTGTAAATATATTGCATGTGTTAATTGAACCCTTGATTGCTTCTTTTTGAGTATACAGGCTAAATTAGTAGGCTAGATTTAGTTTTGAAGCTAACAAGCTAGATTGAGTATGTTGCTTGCTTTAGTAGTCCGGTTTTTGTCAGAGAGGACAAGTTTTGCTATAGAAAGGGCCATGCCAATGAGTTGTGTACGGTAATACAACAATTAACGTTTGCTTGACAACAAAAGGGTGCATAAGGATATGCAATTTTGAAAGGATGCAGAGGGGTGAAATCCACACCCCTTTGCAGGCATTATAAATCGTTAGGATTGCTTTGACATTTGTGTTTGCGTTGTGTTTGTAAATATACTACATATGTCAATGGAACATTTGATTGCTTTGCTTAGCGTATTTTCATTATCTGCTCGGTTTTCTAGTTTTTAAAGACTTTATTGTTGGCTAAGCTCCGCTAGCTAAAAACAGTTTTGAAACAAACTGGCTAATTTAGCTTGCTAGAATTAGTCTTTTAAAAAACTGGCTAAATAGGGCTGGCACTGAATTGAACTTTTTTGACACGAAACCAAACTACGTATTACGTGACATGGCTAGCTCAAAATTTCTGTTTAAGCTAAACATTTTATCTGTTTATAGAGTAGCATATAACAATTTCTAAATTAAAGTTTGACTGGTTTTAACTGAGTAACAGAGTAGGTACTACAACATTTCGCTGATTCAGCTGGCAACAGGTTAACCTAACCTGGCAACAGCTAGTTTTACTTCAACATCCTTCATATGTATGATGTGACTTACAAGATGGAAACACTGTGCATTTTGCAACGTAGCTCAATTTTCCTTCAGCTGCTACTCAATGCGAGGGCAACTGAATGTTCAGTTAGCTTCGTCTGGCCGCTAATGAAACGGAATGCTCATTATGCCCACTATGTTATTTTAAATCTGATTTGATTAATGTACAATAAACTTGTCGGTTTGGAGCCGATTCTATTATTTTTGGAAATATTGCAAGTCAAGCGTAGAAATATATTGATTGTGATTTGCGTCTTCAAATCTCAATTATCAACAACCAAACTTTTTTATGATTTTTTTCAAATTTTCCAGATGACGGAATTTTTAAGGTGCAGCTTAATAAGATATTATATATATATATAGGTGATCGGAACTCATTAGCTTAATCAAACACAACTCCTTGCCTTTGGTTTGGAGAGCGCGGGCACCTCCCTTACCCAGTGTCATTATAACCTGACTGTTAAATACATATGCGCGCCACCTAGGAGCCACGGAGCAGCTGAATGTTCATCAAGCATCCTACGTTGGTTCTGGTTAAGTTAAGTTTCAATGTTAAGGTAACAGAAACCCTTCTAAATAACCTTGGATATCAAAGTCAGTATCCTTCAAATCAACCCGTTTTATTATAGAGATCAGTTTTTGACCACTTTAGCTATTTCTAACCAGAGACGACACACCTGGTTAAAATCAATTATTCAATTGTTTTGCTCTTCAGTGTAGCCAACATAATTTTTGCGTTGTTTGTTAATTTCAAGAATCCAACATTGCATTAGCAATCCACGTCACCTTCAAAGTTCTTAGCTTGGAAAATATATCCAGTTTTAAATTAAAAGAACTACCAGCAACATTTATTAAAAACAAGAAAAAACATTTTATTAAAAAGCAAAAAAAGTATTGTTTTTATAGATTGAGCCTTTGCTCAATCATAGTAATCCGGTTGCTCACATCTCCAAGCCGTGCTTGTAGCGTGTTCAGATTTCCTTTGATTATAGTGATTTGATTACCAATCATAGCCTGTGACGTTTTCAGCTTGTCCAACTCTTCCAGAATTTCTTCCACAGTATGTGGTAATATAAAGATATTGTTGAGGTTATTTGGAGACTGCGGGCTGTGATCATAACCCGCTGGTGAATAATGCGGAAATGCTTGCAGGGTTCTGACAACCGAATCCCATGATTGTGACGTAGATTGGAGATCGTTGACTTGGTTGTTTAGTGGTGATAGATGCAGTTTGTATAAAGGATGTAGAAAGCTAGGTGTCGTTGATGTATAGTTTGGCGAGTGTGGGAAGTTGTTTGGCAAGTTTGAATGGTAGTTTGGCGACTGTAAGGATAAGTTTGGCGAATGTGAGTAGTAGTTTGGCGACTGTGGGGAGTTATTTGGCGAGTTTGAGCGGTAGTTTGGCGACTGTAAGGATAAGTTTGGCGAATGTGAGTGGTAGTTTGACGACTGTAGGGAGTAGTTTGGCAACTGTAGGGAGTAGTTTGGCGACTTACTGTGAGGAGTAGTTTGGCGACTGTGAGGAGTAGTTTGGCGACTGTGGGGAGTAGTTTGGCGACTGTGGGGAGTAGTTTGGCGACTGTGGGAAGTAGTTTGGCGACTGTGGGGAGTAGTTTGGCGACTGTGGGAAGTAGTTTGGCGACTGTGAGGAGTAGTTTGGCGACTGTGAGGAGTAGTTTGGCGACTGTGGGGAGTAGTTTGGCGACTGTGGGGAGTAGTTTGGTGACTGTGGGAAGTAGTTTGGTGACTGTGGGAAGTAGTTTGGCGACTGTGGGAAGTAGTTTGGCGACTGTGGGGAGTAATTTAGAGATTGTGGGGAGTAGTTTGGCGAGTGTAAGGAGTAATTTGATGAGTGTTGGAGGTTGTTTGGCGTGTGTGGGGGGTGTTCATTCATTTTCGTCATGTCAGCACATTACAAATCATTTGCCACGGCGACTTCTAGGTTGCCAAATGCAGTGGGTGGGAATGGAAAAGGAGTCAACTTCCTAACAAATTAAGTAAATAAAAAATAAATAAGAGGTTTGTGTCTGTTTTTTTTAATTTTTTGCAAATATTAACCAAATATATTTTGTTTTTTGGAGGTTTTAAAATTATGTTCTGTGGAAACAATAATTTTGTAATAATAATATTGGCACTTTGACGCTTTAAAATTATAATTTTCATACGTTCAACAACTAAGCGGGGCTGTGGGAAGGCCATTTTTGTTTTTTTGAAAATATTGTTTTAAAAAATTGTTTGTTATAGAAGAGCAAATATGAGTTGTAGAGTTTCGTAACTTTTACTTTTAAATTCATTTTGTGCTAAAAAAATTGTCAAAAAAGTAGCTCATAAAAAGAATTATTTTTGCCTTTGTATGTTGACGGTGAGAATTGCTGGATAAAAGGTTGTTTTCACAAACTAAAACTATTTTAGGGAAAAAAAGTTAATCGCCTCTGACCTTTGTATTGTTTTTGGTTGTGTATGCATTTTTTTAAAAAATTAGTAATGCAAACAAAAAGTTAATTTGGAGTTCGCCTTTGACTGTCGACAAGTGCAGACGTAAAGGAAACTTGCTGTTAATTAAAACTGTTAAACTAGCATGGAACTAATAAATGCAGAAGAGTTTGTAGTAACGCCAAAGTCTATATTGCCTACGGAGTCGAATTTGTTTACAAAAAAATTAATCGACATAAAGTTGCTATCTATATATTTTAAAAATGACGCACTAGGAGTTGCGGACAAAGCTTAGAAAATGTGTTAGAACAAATTATCGGTTTATTGAACAAATCGCAATCTACGCCTAAACAAAACTTAAGAAATGTGAAAGTAAAACAACAGATTAACATTGTAAAATTTTGATTGAGAAAATATGGAACAGAAATTGTGAAAGTAAATATCATTCTGAAGAAAACGTTAACTTTGTTATGCACGGTATGCTAATATCAGATGATAAGAACTTGGAAATATTGAAAACAGTTAAGGTTTTTTTTAAAACAAACCTGAACATATGTCCAAGTGTGTTAAGTGCAAAACTGATTGGCTAAGCAGCAAAGGAAGGACAAAACATTGATTTTAAAATATTGTGCAAAATTAAAACGCTCAAAGGGCAATTTACTGTTGAAGAATTAACTTGGGAAGATCAACAAAAGAGACGAGAAAGGTCTCACAAACTAATTGCAGCAAAGAACGCTGGAAAACTAGCATTTTTTGAAAGGCTGTGAAATACAGGTATTTGAACGAATAAAAAATTAGAAAAACTTACTTATACTGAAGTTTCAAAAAAATTTGATGCTATGCAAAGCAAACCTTGTGCTAAAAATAAACTCTGCAAGCAGAGATCTAGAAAGAGCGGCTGCAGGCCACAGCAAATGACACAACAGACAACACTCAACACAGCCACCCAAAATGCACATTAACATCACACAACTCCAATTAAACCCCACCACACAAGATTCATGAAATCCTCCTCCCCCTCAACCTTGATCAGTCTTGTGCTCACCACCTAATCAAATCTTCGCTCAACACCGACTTCAAATTTTTGCTTACAACCTCAATTAAGTCCCACCACACAACCGGAATTCTCCTTCTTAACCTTGATCAAATCGCCTTGACCTTACCGCCTCTAGATCACGACTTTACCACCTCCACCAGAAATGTGCTGCGATAGAACCTGTCATAATATCATAACAATATCATGGATCATGACAAAACTTATAACAAGCACTCGGCAAGGCCTTCGGCTCGTGACCTCCGTTTCAAATGATGCATTTCTAAAGTCAGTCAATGCCTTGAGATCAATAGCATATTACTTGCCATAGCTTTCTTCCATATAGCCTAAGGTCAATCCCATAACTCACAGGTCAAATGTCAGGTCAACTGGTGAACTCAAACAAAAAATTTGGCAGTGTGTTAAGAACACTGTCATGTTACAAGCCACTCTCTTCCGTTCCTAGCTAAGGCCAATGTTCTAATTCAGAGGTCAGGGGCCAGGTCAATTAACCTGTCACCTCAGAAAATTTTCTCGGCATAATCTCCAGAGAGCATTGACATATGTCACACGCCATGTTTCTTTTTCATTTTAGCTAATGTAAACGCACTAACTCTGAAGCCAAGAGTCAAGCCAACTCGTGACCTAGCTTACAAAATGCCCGCTGACATCCTCAACAACATAAGATATCTACCTCCAAAATCGGTTCATTGGTTTCTGAGGTCATAGAAGACGTATGCACACTCACATGCACAATCCGTTGCTATGGCCAATGTTACAAACAACTTCATCTCATGCAATTCTGCCCATGCCTTTCACACTAAACACAATGCACTAAAATTTAAACTGCATTTTTAATTTCTTCATGTTTCCAGCAAGAATTACTAACGTGTGCTCACTAAGAGTAGTTTGACTCCATTTCCAACAATTTGTAATGCCTGCAACTGTCCGTGGATTTGATTTTAAAATTACATCAATCCCACACACATAAATCTATATGCAGCCTTTCGTTGTCAAGCAAACGTTAAATTGTTGTGTAGCCATCCACAACCCAGTAGTGGCATGACCCTTTCATAGTAAAAATTGTCTCTAAAAAACCCGGAGTCAAAATACCATTTAGAACGCAGCGCTGCAATGAACTGCAAAGTGCTTCGTACTAAACCATTTTAAACCACCCCATCACCGCTGCACACTACATTGATTTATATAGTCTTCAACGCCAACCGGTTGACCAATCTTGCTGGCCAACGAACTCAACCTGAAGAATGCCCTAAGGACCTCGCATACCAAGTTTCAATCTGACCAAAACCAAAAGCGCTAGAGCTGGACGACTACAACAACATACAACCTAACCATCGTATAAGGCGGCTGCATGCTATGCATGGCAGCCGCTCTAATAATGGGGTAACAGAAATTGATGCGATTTCAAAACAAGAAGATATGCAAGGGCAGGTTTTACTAACTATAGTTGAGAATGACTATGCAAATAAAGATGATGGGGCAAACAGATTGAATGCTTTGTGCAATGAGGTTGACACACTAGTTACAATAACTCGCAAAGGATTACCTGCGTAGACGCGTCAAAAAACAAACAAAATATTTGTGGTAAACAACAATTGAAGTGCATTTAGCACTGACATCTTCAATTGTTGTATTGCCGCTCATAACTCATTGGCATGGCCTTTTCCATAACAAAAATTGTCTCTGACAAAAACCCGACTATTAAATTGTATGAAGTAAGAAGCAACGTGCTGACCCTGACCCTTTTGCTCCAAAACCAATTTTAGCCAGTTCATTATAGCCCGTCCGATCCTAAACTAATTCTAACCTGTTCATTCAGTGTCTACACAGATCTGGTATTTACTACAATGCTTTTTTGTAAGTTTACATGCACACGTAGTGACATGCCAAGCCAAGTGTGCTTGTTTTCCAACATACAAAAAGTAAAAAGTGTAGTCCGTTAATTATGACATTTAAATGCCATTCAGTAGAAAGCAAAGCAATGTCGCTTCCTAGTGTGCTTCCTGCTTAGCATGATCATGATGTATATTGTGTATGTCCTTAAATACTGTCATGTGGGAACCAACACATACTAAGCAATTCAATAATGTGCAACCTTTTTCTTGGAAGCGTCATGGATAATATGACCCACTGCCTCACAAATAATGTGATAAAATTCAAAACATTTTGATGTCATATAATATAAAGCACGCCTTTTCTATGATGCTTCCGACTGCGCTTCCTAGCCAGAAGCAATATGATTTACTGATTGCTCCCATGCAATCCGTGTGTATAGTAGAGAAGATAAAATATTGCAGCAAATAACACGCTTTTACATGTACACAATAGCAGCACCTGCTTCTCAAGGCAGTTTTATATGCAAAAAACAAAAGTCCGTAACAGCACCTGTTTTTAGGTATTTAATGCAGACAACCAAGCTTTGTAGCCAGACAGACAGACGTACAAAAATTGCAATCGCAATACATGTTCCATATGCTATGCATATGTGCTCGTTAATAAGGTCTCAAAAGACTAGTACACTCACTATGAGCACACTAACTTTGAAACATGCACTCACCACATGTTTATGTAAAGACAATAACATATCTCTGCTTACTACTTAAATATAAATTAAATATAAACATACATACATATAAATCAAATATATGTATAAATGACAGTAATTCTAATTTATACAACTTTGCAGTTAAGCGCCGTATGTTGTCGTTGTGATAACACACTATTACAAAATATTGTAATGCACAGAAGTAAAAGTCCTGTTTTACTTAATGCACGCATTAAACTGATATAAAAAGCATACGATAGTACACATAGTTTGTGTATAAACACTGGTTACCATGTGTGTTACTTTCCTAACTTATTATGGTAAATGTAAAACTTGATTTTATTGTTTCGTCCGGATTGCAGCGTTGATTGGGAATATATCTCAATTAAATTACACGGCCGCTTCTGTGACTAAAATTGATTGGGATTAAAACCGCGTTGAGAAGCGGGGTGCTTTATGCATGTACCTTTAAAAACGCAGTCACGTTTTTAAACGCATCTACACCTCCTGCCATACAACAGAAAGCACCTTTACACGATTTGTAAATTATTGCACAATGCAAACGCCTCCTTACTTAATGTATTTTAAGGGTAATAAATGAAGCGAAGCATGCTGCTTTACACTTAAGGGATGCACACTAGTGCAATGCTATTTAAGTATTGCTTTCCGCATAACGGTATGAAGGCATACACATTACATTATTGTAGGAAGCAAAAATAAACCGTTAAAACGGATGAAAAACCGAGCACATAATGAGATTAGACAAGCAAAGCAATCAAATTTTTTATTGGCGTGTAGACAAACACAACGCAAACACAAATGTCAAATGTCAGAGGTGTGGATTTCATCCCTGTTTCCATTCAAAATTGCATATCCACATGCACCCTTTCGTCGTCAAATAAACGTTACAACGACAACAACCACCAATTCCTGGGTGCATGTATACATGTAGATACGTTTTCATGTGCACAATACTTTATAGATCTTTTCTTCCTGCGCACCGAATTGTCTAATTTTAGGGTATGATAAGCCCAATATATTGTTCTCTAACATATCAAAAATTCAGCCGCGGCACTTAATTGCAACTTGAACAAATTTTTGACTTAATTTCATACATAATTAGTTTACATTTCCATTGTGCTCGGTCTTCTAGTCTTTTAAGACTTTATTCCTCATAAGAGTAGCTAGGGTCACAATGTGTCTCTGCTTCCTGCGTAATGTCACCACCTAGCTTCTAAAATTAGGTCTATAATTAAGACGCTGCTTTGCTTCGTGAGGTACATATGAGACGCACTTTGCTTCCTTCTGTGGTTCTAATCCCAATCAATTTTTGTGTTTTGAAGCAGCCAGAAGCCGTACTTAGGTTTTAAAACCAATCAACGCTGCAAAAAGACAGACAGACAGAGAGACAGAAATTGCAATCGCAATACCTGTGCCATATGCTATGCATATGTGCTCGGAAATAAGTAGGATGCTTCCTATTTAGCGGTATTTGAGGTAATACGCGTAACATTATTGCGCAGTGTTGTACCCAAATGAGCATTCCGCCTTTTTCGCGGCTAGGAGAAGCTGAATGAACATTCCTCTGACCTTGCATTGCGGAGCAGCTGAATGAGCATTCAGCTTATGCGCTGAACTGAAAGTAGCTTAATAAAGTCTTAAAAACTAAAAAACAGAGCACAATTACACGCATATGTAAACTTTAACTATGTATGAAATGAAGTCATAATTTTTATAACGTTGCAATTAAGTGCCGTGGCTAATTTTAGGATTTTGTAAATTTAAAAAATCCACAAACTATCATTAATTCTTGCTATATGTCACCGCATTCGTATGTAAAACCCACAAAACATTTTGCTTCCTACAATATGGCATTACAAATGTATGCAAAGTCCACAAAAATTCTTGGATTCCTACAATATGGCGTCACATCTGTATGTAAAACCCACAGTATAACTTTGCTTCCTACTATATGGTAGCACATCTCTATGTATAGTCAGTAAAATATTTTTTTATGAAATGGCGAGTTGCCATGTGTGCTATTTTCCCAACACACAAAATGTAACAAAGCTAATTATGACATGGTAATAATCTTGAGTAGGGAGCACATGCAATATGCGCTGCCTATTTAATATAATCATAATGTAGTGTGTATGCTTTCAATTACCAATATGTTGGAAGTATCACATAAGCAGCAATGATCAAATGTGCATCCCTTAAGCATGAAGCACATGCATTCACTAATACAACATTAGTGAAGCGCCTAAATTTTTGTTTCTAATTTTTAGGTATTTTTGCTTTCACCATAATGCCAACACATGGTCTGAGGTTAGAGCACAAAATATGTATCATGCTTTCCATATAACGCGTAGAGACATTGCGTCAGTAATTCCCTCAATTTTTATCAATATTGATCCCACTGCCTTCATTAATTATACTGCATAAAAACCCGGCTTAATAGCATTATAAGTCTATGACTGTGTGTACTTAGCACACACATCACCACACATACATACAATTCTGCGCATGTTTTTCACACTGAAACACAATGTAATAAAATGTACATTGCATTTTAAATTTTTTGATAATGTTTCCAACAACAATTATTATAGCATGCTCATTTGTCATTCGGAGTAATTTGACCCCATTTCTAACAATTTATAATTTATGCGGCGGACTTTGGGTATTTCATATTAAACCACCCTGACAAGCGGCTGCTGCTATTGTGAACCTTTGGAAGCGTGTCGTTTGCTGAAATTTTTTTTTCTGCAAAACCGCACTTACAGTTGGCAAGCAAGCAATCATTTCAATAATTTGCTTCTGACTGGAAGACGCACTAGAAGCATTGTAAACTTTTCAGTGTTATCTTAATGAATTATGCAGTGTTTCACATATTACATACTGCATTACACCCATGAGTTACACAATGCGGTGAATTGCTACTTTGCTACCTCGGAAACGGTAATTGATAGCTATGATTTCTATTGGCTAACATAAACAAAAAACGCATAAACACAGCTTCTAACCTTGTCAAATTTTGAGAGACTTTTCCAAAATTTCCAAAATTCAGATTGTGTCCTTTTTTCTTGGTAAAAATTAAGCTTCTTGGTAGACTCTGCAATAAATAAATTTCAAATTTAATACTAGTTTCAATCAAATCTAAATTCAAATACATACAAATTTTGCTAGCTTTATTTACTACGCAGTATTATATTTATATATAAAATATATGGCAAATTAAAAAGTTGAACAAAAATTGTCTTCTTAAATTTAACGCACTAGGTTAGAATATTATTGTCCGCACTTCAAAATAGAAATGACAAAAACAGTTCTAAAGACATGGATTGATATTAAAAGTTGAAATAAATGTGTTTAAGTTATCATTTTCCTCACAAATCTCCATACTACTCTATCTCGGAACACAAATAAAAACAAGGTAATAATCTCATTATTGTTTACTCATCTGATCTTAGCAAAACAGAATGTATAATGAAGAGTGTACTGCAGATGCAGTAGTGGTGCATTTTATCACACACAGAACATACAAACTTCTATTAGCCTAGTTTTGGCTGGCGGTGAAACCAGACTACTAATCTCATCCAATTGTAACGTAGTTAGGAAAGTTTAAAATAAATAAATTGGTGGTCAAGCAAATGTAAATTAATTCCACACCGAGAAATCATTCAAATCCAATTTTTGCACTGTGTGCCCAATGTAATGTAATGTCTATGCATTCTTGCTTATACAAATTAGCCACTTTGAGTTTAATATGGTTCAGCAACTTTTGAGCTAACACACACTACTGTAAGATTTGCGCCACGCGCGGTTACCTGAATTATAGTAAAAAAATGAGGCAAAACGTTTCAAAGCCAACCAAAATTTTAAAAAAATTTAAACTTCTACATTATCGGCTTTGACACCTCGGCTTAACGACACTTTAATGAGTTTCCCCTCAGCAAACTCAACAATACGCTAAAACGGTCAAAAACCAAATTCAACTTGGCTTTCCTCCCCTCTGTGATGCCAAATGTTTCTCTTTTTTGAATTTTTTTAGATTTTTAATTTTTTTAACTTTAGGGTTTTGGCGGGTTTGCCTGTTTTTTATATTTTTATGCTTGTTTCATATGCTATAGTTTTTATGCGCTCGGAAATAATAACTCAAAAAAGTATGGAGTTGGCGATACGTGGAGTCATTAATAACACAATACTAAGTTTATTTAGCCCATTTGTCAGTAATTTTTTACACATAATTGTGCAGTATCAAACAAGCATATTTTTTTAACATTTTTTAAGTTCGGAAAATAATTGCTGGTTTATCTAAACTATTTTTTTTAATAATTAAACTAGCACAATGCAGGCTTACAATACCTAAAATAAAAGAATACATACTTATGTTTCTACAAAAACAGTAACATATATGAGTATATTAATTTACAAGTGTTTTTAGTGTGTATAAAAGTGTAAAAGTGGGTGGCAAGTTCTCTGTGCACATGTGCTAGCCAGCATTAGGAAAAGTCTGAAGATAATAACTCCTATGCACGCATGTGTGACAAATTAGAAACTCTGACCGGCGGATACCTGCCCATAAATCAAAAGTGGAGCTCAAGGCCTTCCTCACTTGCGGAAAGTAGATAGGGTTTATTTTACAATACTTGGGATAGTGGGAAAGTGATACTCTTGCAGAAATGATGAGTAGGGGTGAAGGATAAATGTGGCACACTGGAAAATAAGAGAAGGTCTCAAGCTTAAACTATGCAGCCTAGCTATAGGGCCGCCTGCACCCACTTTCTTCTATCTCCTCCACAGCCTTCCTTCCAGTTTCTATCCGCGCGTGTGCCATAGGGTGGTTTTTTTGAAGTATTTTTTTTTAAAAAAGGAAGCAACCCGCAAACATGTTGACAAATACCTCTGCTCACATTGCACAAGGTTAGCCATAAAAGTGGCTCTGTAGATTTGAGCGGGCGGCCTGGTTTCGGGCGGGCTTGACCGAGCCGGGATTTGACAGAACTAGTTTTTTGGACTTTGGCTGGCCGGGTTTTTAACTTAAATCAAAATTTTGGGCTGGGGCCGGGCGGGCGTTGCTATTACCGGGCTCCCGGCGGGCCCTATCTTTGCTTTCCACTACATGTCACCACATATGTATGTAAAATTCACAAAATATCTTTGCTTCCTAAAATATGGCACCACATCTTTATGTAAAGTCTACAAGATACTTTTGTGACATAGCAAGTTGCCATGAGTGCTATTTTGCCAACACACAAAACGTAACAATTGTAGCCCCCTAATTAGGACATTTAAATGACATTGAGTAGGGAGCACACGCAATGTGCGCTGCTCACATAATGTGACCAGAATGTAATGTGCATGCCCTCAAATATCGTTATGTTGGAAGCATCACATAAACAGCAATGCGCTAATGTGGAGCCCTTAGGTGTGCAGCAGCATGCTGCGTCTCACTCAGTACCATTAAATTTTATTAAGTATGAAATACATGCATTTATCAATAGGAGATCCGTGAAGCGCCTACATTTTAGTTGTCAGATCATAAGTGTGAAGCAGTAGCATACTGGTACCAGCTAGCAATCTATTAAATCTCATTAAGCATGAAGCACATGCATTCATCATTAATACATCAGTGAAGCGCCTACAGTTTAGTTGTTTGTAATTTTGCTTCCAACATAATGTCAACGCTTTGTCTGATTGTGAAGCACAAAAAATGTATCATGCTTCCTACATAACGCGTAGAGACATCGCTTCAGTAATTCCATAAGCAGCATCTCTTGAGTCCGTTTAAAACCAGCCGTGAAGCGCCTTGGATTCCAACTTTAGGATGTAAATGCAAACAAACGTACTTCTGAACAGACGGACAGAACGATTACAATACCTGTGCCACATGCAAAGCATGTGTGCTCGGTAAAAATAGCACACATGTTAACCCGCGGTTAGACACTAGGCTATCTAGTGTATATTCGAAGTAAAAAATTCCATTTTGACACATTTGGTGGCATATTGTCGGAAGCAAATTTATTTTGTGGGGTTTACATACGTATGTGGTGACATGTTGTAGGAAGCAAAAATGTTTTGTAGACTTTTACATACATATGTATTGACATGTTGTAGGAAGCAAACGAATATGTGGATTTTCTAAACTTCAGAGATATTTTTTTTCCTGTGCACCAAATTGTCTATTTTTAGAATATGCAAATGACAATGCATTGTTCTTTGATATATTCAACAGTTAGCCACGGCACTTAATAGCATCGTTATAAAATTACAATTATAACTTAATTTCAATTGTGCTCGGTCTTCTAGTCTTTTAAGACTTTATGTTATGCATGTTTAGATTGTAATAATCCTATCATACTTGCGACTACAAAGTTCAAACATTATATCTCTGCAGGGCAGCCTTGATTAGTCATTTTACGTACGCTGCGCAGTAAAGTTTCTACGTGCATTGGCCTTGGCCACGCACGTTATTCTGAAGTAAAAGGCACGGATTATTTGACTATGTACTAGAGGTGAGTCGTACAAACAATTTCTACTACGCGACCGGTCCAAGTCCGCGTCCGACTGAATTTACAAATATTTGACTCTTGGATGAGTTCTAAATACCCGCCCTGTCCAAGACCGCCTTTCTCGAAATAGCAATTGGTAATATGCAACCGCCCAATCGGGAACCCAATTGTGAACGACTTCCCTAATACAAACCTCTTTCCTAGTACACGCATCGTTTCTAATACAAGATTTTTTCTTATGGAAAGCCTTTTTTCTAATACAAGCCACTATTTTATTACAAGCCTCTTCTCAAATACCAGCCTTTTACCTAATATAACTTTCTCCCAAATACAACCCTCATTTTTTATACAAGTCACTTCTCTAATACAAAAAGTTTCCATAAAAAAATTACTAAATTTAAAAAAAATTAAAATATAAATTGGTTCCCTGAGAGAAGCCTCTTCCTTATTACAAGCATTTTCTCTAATACAAGCCTATGTCACAACACAAGTCTTTTTTTCTAATATAAGTGTCTTTCCTAATACAATGGTTTTTTTATTACACGCATTTTTACTAAAACAAGTATCTTCCTTAATACAAGCATATTCCTTAATACAAGCCTTTTTTCTAATACAAGCCTCATCCTTAATACAGGCATCCTCCCTAAAACAAGCCTCCTCCCTGATACAAGTTTTATCCCTTACACAAGCCTCTTTCTTAATACAAGCTTCATTATTTATACAAGCCTCTTTCGTAATACATGCCTCTTTTCTAATACAAGCCTACTTCTTAATACAAGCTTTTTCCTTTTAACAAGCATATTTCCTAACACAAGCCTTTTCTCTAATACAAGTTTGTTTTTCTAATGCAAGCCTCTTCCCTAATACATGCCTCCTCCCTTTTGAGGAGTTGATTTTTTTTTCGTCTTGTGTAGAAGCCCCGCCCTCTGTTGAGTAAGTTGAGGCGTCGTTGTGTTGCGACCATTTTGCAACGGCTGCGAAAATAAGAAAATAAATCGCACAAAGTCGGGCATTTGAACTACCCGATTCCCGACTGCTTAAATACCCAACTGGTTCATGATCGACTAAATACGCGTTTCTGATAGCCCGACCTGTCCATGACCGACAGCAAAAATGGACTGCCCTGTCCAAACCCAGTCAAACACGGGCGGACAACCGCGCGGTCAATTTAGCGGGTGTCCGACTCACCTCTACAGGAGACAGAAGCATTTAGAATTACTCCCGATTATGGATTAACCAGGATCGGGATAATTCGAATGTTGGTACTATTTAGAATTAAGGATTAATTAAAAAAAAATTATTTTTACAGCCTTTGAAATTTAAGGATTGTTAATTTTTAATCCCGATTAATAATTCTAACTAAGATTCACCAAATCATAGTTAACACTGATGGTTGCCACTAAAATTGATAATGGGGGAAAAATACACAGAAAAGGAATGAGACAGCTTGGCACTTTGGTCAAATTAACATGCAATTAAGACTACGTATAATTAGTTGATAAAATTTGGTTTGCAGCAAATAACGAAGCTACAATGCAAATTATGCATAATATCGTGAAATAAACATTTATGTCTAAATAATTAACCAAACAACCTGACGCGTATGTATGTCCGACGTTGGCTACATGTGGTTTTCAATGTGTTATTATAACATTTTGCACTGTTTGTTTGCATTTACTGCTTCTACGCACGGCGCGATGTGTTGCTATGACACGGCGCAAGCGTAAGTAAACTATAAAATGACAAAAACCACCACAAAATTAGCGCCGGAATGTTATGAGTATACATCATACATAACTGAGCACAGTAAATCGCTAACATTTTAATATTAAAATTGCCTTTCACTAATTTAATCCTTCATTATTTTATGCATGTTTAGATTGTAATAATCCTGCCATGCTTGCGACTACAAAGTCCAATCATCTTATCTCTGCAGTGCACATGTGATTAGTCATCTCACTTACGCAGCGCAGTAAATTTCCTACATGCATTGCCCTTGGCCGCGCACAATATTTTGAAGTAAAAGGCACGGACTTTTTACTAGAAGTGAGTCAGACAAGCAATTTTAAGCACCCAACAGGTCCAAATCCGCGTCTAAATGAATTTTCCAAAAAGCAATTAATAACAATTACAAATTGCTACCAATTGTAACAAATTTAATTAATTAAAATTAGTTAATTGTAATTGAGTAATTAATCACAATTTTAACTGTAATTAATCTGTTTGATAATTGTTTCAATAAAAATTTGTTTGTGTGACTCTACTTGCGTGCTAATTGTAATGTGTGCGAAACAGCGATATGAAACTAAATTATAAAATGCAACATTTTGACGGTTCAACATCTATTTAAACGCGGTTTTGCGTAGATATGTTTGAATTTAGAGCTTGTTGAGCAATTACTCTATGTTACTAATAAAATTCAAAATCCGATCAGTTAACCGACCGATCCTATCTTCGGATTTTGGATTGCGGTTCTTATCTGATCTGAAATTACCCAAAGAGTGCGTCTGCTAGTCGAATCTGATCCAAATCCAACGAATACTAAAAAAATGCGTCTTGAATCTGATACGATTGCGTTGGGTCGGAATTTCACACAAGGTTATCTTTTACGTATCAGAATCCGATCCGCATTCAATCCGGATTCTCCTTTCCGATCGGAACCCTAGGCTTAACTTCTGTTTCACCAAGGGCCGTAAGCAGGACAAACAAAAAGCTCCATGCTTTATCTTAGATAATAGTCACAACGACTGCAATTGCGGCACTAGGGTTCCAAACGGATAGGAAATTTGCAATGTTCTATCTCTATCCGTATCCTAACCAAAACTTTGAATAGCCTAGGAGAACAATCTGAATTTATCCAATATTCAAAATTTCTTTAGGCTATCCAATCAAAAACCTCAGCACGGATAAAAATGTTTCCGTATTCTATCCAAAATCTTGGATTGAATAAATACTATACGCATCCGATCCGATATCCTATCCGATTATCAAAAATCTTGGTTAAATTTTATTTTTGCAATCAGTAGGCGTATTTCTCATTCAATTGACATTGAATTGGGTGCGTGTGTTCTCAAATAACATGTCAGGTCAGAGCATATATGAATTGGATAATTTATAATGCAATTGCTTGATTGGTGTTTAACGTCTTTGGCACTAGCACTTGCATCTATTTCTCAGATTTACTCAATTACTTTTTAAATGTAATTAATTACAATTATAAATTACGCCCCTTTTTTGAGTATCTAATTTCTTTGCAATTTTGCAAAACTATTTAATTACAACTACAAATTGCTTTAAAATCTGCCAAATGTAATTAATTACAATTACGTAATTAAAATTGAGTAATTAATTGCAATTGTAATCCTTACTAATAAACGTACTAATCTTATGTATGTATGTATGATCGAACTGCTCCGGAACCACTACTCGGATTCCGACAAATGAGATCTCATTCGAACCGTTGAAAATTCGGACATG
>JAAXYW010000901.1:0-27747 GCA_036851895.1 Orthonychiurus folsomi | reverse complement strand
ATCGAAAATCGTGTGATCCGGAGCCGAGCCGGAACCGGAGTCGGAGTCGGAGCCGCGGTTCAGGAGCCGGAGCCGTTACGACCACTGTCCCGAATTGTAGAAGAGCTGCTCAAAATTGGATCGGAAGTCAAAATTATCCTTGTCAACTTCATGGAAAGGCGTTTGGAAGTAGCTATTTTATGTAAGGGGGGATTGGCAAAGCATTAAAACTAACAAAGAATGTGTTTAAATTTAATTATAAGTAAACATTCGCAAGTGGGGACTAACTTTTTTGGCGCGTAAACTGGTATTTTTGCGCGTTTAATTTTTTCCCACGTACAGTTGTCCCAAGAGTTGCTATTACTCTTGCAATTTTTGAAGCCTAATTGTTTTAAAAGAAAACGCTGAAAACCGCTAGGCTAAATTCCATTTGGTTGCAAAGTTATCACACTTCAAAATTCAACAAGGTGGGTGAGGACTAACTTTTTTTACATACTGTACATCTCAGTCCCCATTATTGCTCAGCAAAGGAACAGATGCCCAAGAATTGAGCAAGTTATGTAAGGGCAGACTATAGTCAATATTTACATTACTGTCACCGAATCTTGTTAATGGCCTATTTAATGAAGGTTGCATCAAATTTCTTTACGACAAGCTCTACAAAAATTAAGTCAGGCATTCCCATGAGCTAAATTTAGCATGGAGCGAATATACCTAATTAGTGCACCATTAGTTGTAGTTGGATATAGATGATTAAGTGAAAGATGCCGACATCACAGGAGAGGGTTTAAAAGATTGAAACACTTTATTCATCGTACAATTTTTCCTGATTATAGTAAATCCTTTTTTTACATAGAATCAAAAGATGTTTGCATATTTTTATTGCATACATGAAGAAACTAAAGTGAAATCAAATCAAATGGATTGAGTCAAAGTAAGCAATCCATGGAGTGTGGAAGAGGAATTTTGGTGTACAGTAATGAAAAAGGGAAATGCACTTTGGAGTTGATGTTCGTTCCACCACACCGTCTCTCAAGTAAAACTGAACGCATTATAAGTATTCAGTTATCAAAACTAATGCAATTTACTACATGTCCACCCATCTTCAGACAGATGCATGGCATGTGTGTTTTCGTGTACTGTTGCGTTGCACATACATATGTGAGATTTCTGAATAATCGGACGCTGCTAGGGTGCTCAGAAAATAATGCGAATCAAATGCATGTGCTCCTCAAAACATTAAAACAATTTTCACTTTGATAAATCTTTTGTGTTTAAGAAATCAAGTGGAACCCCTGTTTACAGCTTCGTCTTTCTTTTCTCAACACATTTAAAAGTCCAGTTAGTCCTTTTGGATTTTTCCTTCCGACTGGCATAGCGTGAGATTTCATATTTGCATCTCCTTTGCATACATGGGATTTTAAAGGAAATGCATTCGGAAGGAACCACCACCAACAGCATAGCACCAGTACTGCTGCGGTAGACCAACCCGTCCAGAAATGTCTCACTTGAACTTGAGCAGTCTCTCATTTCTCAGTTTTTCTATTCATGTTATTTTATTACTCATACTCTATCAAAATCAGCAGGGCGGGTGTTACATAACTTTATGTTAGGAATGGCCTTTCACAAACCTATTATTTCCTATCTAATTTTGAAAACTAGAAAGATTTTTAAGTATCTATCATCCTAACTTTTTATCAATGCTGCACTGTGTTTTGGCTATGTACATAAAGCAAAGACTAATTTAAGGGCAGTTTATTTTTGGTTAGGTTTTTTGATTTGTTGTCATCAAAATTATCAAGCTAATTAAATGGACTACAAGTACATCTACGCTCAAAAACTTAGAAACAAACAAACTGGATAATACTAACTTCTATTGGGCAAGTTAACTTAAGAAAATGCAGGACTGTACACCAAAATTCAAATGATACAGTTTTATTTATTTGCTTATCATAAATTGAGAGCAGCTCGATGCAGAAAAATGGTAGATGGTTCGATTACAGTTGCGACCCGTTGCGGGGATGGATGCCCATGTACTGGTGGCTGAGGTTTCCTTCCCTGCTGTCAGCATCTGAGCAATTGGGCAACTGGAATTAAACTTTTAGTTAATTCCGATAAATAAAAATTATATTTATTACCTGATCCGCTCAGCCACCAGTTAACAGAAACCACAAATAGAAATTACATGCGGGAAGGCCCAAATACTGGTGGTTGGCGTTTCCTTCCCTTATCTGCACAATTCAAAATGAATTTATTTTAAAAGTGAAATTCTAGTCCGATTAATATATTTTAATTTACTTGCCTGATCCAACCAACCACCAGATACCCTGAACAGAGAGTGTTGAGTTAAGAAAAACTGAATTGTCAGTCACACGACGGATGAAAAAGGTAAATCGTGTTGAACATGGAACTGCCAGCGGAATACTGAATTGACTAGTCGTCGTTTCATACGACCATAGCATTTCACAAACCTGGACTTGTTAATTGTTTGAAGTCAGGATCATCATTTGTAATATCTACGGGCAACAAGTCACACTTGGTTAAATTTGCAAATCAATCCATGCACACTAAAACTGCATCCACTCCACTAAAATAACTTTTTTAAATTTGTTTGAAGTGTTTAAAACTTTATAGTTTAAAACATGGACCAGATGGCTTTTAGTTCAGGCATGGCAGTCGCCAGACAAGATTAATCAAATTAGATATGTGTTTTCGCAAGCTGGCCACAACCTCATCTACGAAAATAATTGAGACTAAAGCACCCTTGCCTTGCTGATTTACTGTATGCACCCACTAAAAGCAATAATGGAAATTACAAGAGAATGGTCCAATTTTGATCGCGTCTTGTAAATTTTGACACCTGGTTCCTCTCCTCACTCTCACCGCGCGTGCTCATCCATAAGACTTCAAAGTGCATTTGTATGCTGATTCATAAGCCATCTAGGGCGATCTTGTGTTGATACAGAAAACGAGACCACAAATACAGCTGAAACCGGCATCTCAGTATTAGTATTGGCTATTGAGAGGGGATACTGCTTTTTTCAATTCTGCTCCAGATTATTGAAAGTGAAATGGTTCCAAATTGATTGGCAGGTCAAATTGTTTCATTTGTCATTTCAATAAACTTTCAAGCGTTTCGATTTCTTTGTGTTATCTGTAAACATGTTGAAAAAACCTTCAAAAAGTTGCCCACCTCAAGTTGAAACCGGTACAAAAACTTTACAAGCACGCATCAGTCTCCACACCGGTTCTTCTTAAACCACAACTACTTACCGGCAAATACTGGATCTTTACCAGGTCAATTCAATAAAAGCCAAAATTGTTTCAAAGATGACGTGATCTTGCGAAGTCTGAAGCGAAGAGGTGTACATGTAAACTGCAAGTTAAGATTGAGCTGTACTATTTGTTTGCTGTAAAGAATTTCCATTCATACGCACAGTCAATGTCGAACGGTCGACTATTGTTTTATGGACTTGGGGAATCGCTTTCACTGCTCTCTTTCTCTGACTCCCTATGAGCTAAAAGCTGTCGATCAAGCTGAACTGTACTTGAATGTTTATAGATCTCGGCAGGTGTAAAAAACTTTATTATTCTATTAAAGAAAGGTCACGATGTTAATTAATCTGCACATGGCCTTCGTTCTATGAGCTCGTGGAGGTGACAAATTCCAAACCACTAGGCACTCAACCCTACTTTGGCTTATTGTTCTCGTAAACTTCTGTGCGTGCTCAACGTGCATGGTTGTTTACATTAAACCCTAAATTTACATTGATCTTGGGAGCCTTGACTTTCGCATTTGTCTCACTTACTTTATTCTTAAGCCCCCATCCCATGTGGAGCTCAAAACTGGATTAATAATGAAGTGTGCAAAGATGGAATAAACCTCAAAACCAAATTTTCAAGATTATATAAACTCTTATGGTATGGGGCTACCAATTGTTGTCTCAGCTTAAATCCCGCAAACCAGAACACCGCAGAGCAGACGACGCCAGGATCAGGATCTACCATACTGAATGGGGGTGCTTCAAAAGAATTTGAAACGAATAGCAGTAGTTTTCTCAGCATCAAAAATCCATCACTTTGGTCTTGTAAATTTTCCATGCTCCCAGATAAGGATGAAACAATGAGGCTTTGGAGCATAAAATAATTGCGAATAGTAGAGGTGGTAGTGGAGGTTAGCTTTTGCATGCTCGTAAATGTGGTAGCTGTGTGCTCAACCCAATCCTTTTTCTCAAGTTAGAAGAACATTGTCAATGAAGGTCTTCCATTATCTTCCATCATTGTACCACCTACACTAACTCTGTGTCTGTGAAGTGTATTTTGAGGAATTCGATTCCAATTCCCAACAATCTGATGAATGTAACTAAAATGCTTGACTTTCTAACTACCCCTTCTTGCACTTTGCCACTGCACTGCCACTCCCAACATGAAATCTTTTGTTTCAGTCACCTCCACTCATTTTTGGTTCAAGTATCTGTAGCCCCTCGTGCTAAAATTATTAAGACTTTAGAATTATTATGCAGAGAGCCAAGGCATGCGTGGCCGTGTTTAGTGTGTTAGGGACATGCTTACGGCTTTTAATAAGGATTGAAGCCAATGTAGACTTGTAAAAACCATAGCTTTGCCTTGTCAGACAAAATGGAAGGTAGTTAGCTGCACGATGTTTCATTTGTAAATCAGTTGTACCCCGGAGATGTAGTTTAATGCCATAAATAAGCACAACAGATTATATTGCTTCCGGTAAGCCGCATATGATGAGGCGTTGAGAGTTTTTAAAAGATTAAACATTCTTAATACAACACCAAATGCAATTGCAATAACTATATATTATGTTGCGTTCGTCTACTTCATACTGCATTCTGAGACGATTTATAATCAAATGTTTTTTTGTTGCGAAATTGATAATAAAAACATTCACAGATGAGATTAAGCTTGTCAGTCCAATTTCAACATATTAAAAGATATGGTTGGAAGGATCCACAAATTTGAGGGATAAAATTGCAGATGTGCTGTGAGATATGCGCATTGATTAAACCAACATTGCACTATACCTGTAGAGTTTCGTGGAAGAGCTGACTTGGCTGGCAGGTGAAAGAAGGGTGCAAATGATTGTTGTTAATTTGCACATGTTATGCAGCAGCAGAGTGGAACCTTCGGTCTGTCTTCTTTTCGCCAACGCAAAACTACCTCCTTTGATCATTTGCAGCGACTTAGCGATTATATTCAGCATTTGAGTTTCAAACCTCGACGTGTCCTGTCCTGTTCCCGGCGCAACTTTTACTGACTTCAATTTACTTGTAAACTTTCGCTAATTAATTAAAGCAAGGTTGGATGGTTTACCTTAATTCCCACAAAAGGATTTGAGTGAAGTGTTGACATTGCTTGCGTTTTTTTAACTGAGTTTTCAGTGATGCTGGATTGACAAGATCAATCTTTGTGGTCATTCGTGTTGGTGTACCTATGGACGCTTGTGGTTTGTGTACTTTCAAAATTAGATCTGGATGTTGAAAGAATTGACAAGTGGTAGTGACAGTTTGTGTGTAAACTATATTTTTTAAAATTACGTATAGCAAACACACAAGCCAAAAAAGCGGATCCGTCGAGGACAACAATGTAAATCGCAAGTAACATTATTCATCAATATTCTTCAGGCCTTACTTATGTAAAAAGTCGGTGAATATTAATAATTATTGTAGTTTTAACTGGATAGTATTTTTCCAGTTTCATCTGTTGTGCACTCGAGCAACCCCACTAATAAGCTAAGCAAAATATCCTCAACCAAGAGAAATATCATAGCTTATAATATGGAATTGGGTTAATTTTATTATACTAAGTACTAAGAAAACATTCAAAACATCAAATTACTTCAACCAGACCGGTCATATTAATTTCACTCATTTAAACGAGATTATGGGGATTTATGTCTGGAGGGGAAGATAAATCACACCTTGACAGAACGGTTTTTGAGAAACATTACAATGTTAATGGGACTTAATTGCAGTATTTCTGGCAAGTATGGAGTAGGTAAGGAAGGAGAGGAACAGATCTTTGTTCTCAAAACACTTTGTTTTGTGCTGGGCGTAAGGAATGAGCATACAGAAAGACGTGATTTGGAGCTTGAAAAACAGGGCACCATGAAATGAAAAGAGTCAGAGGGTTCACTTCTGTGTAAAGCTCATCTTCACCAAACCCATCTGCTCTCCTAGAATCTAATACTACATCTCAACCCGTTTCCTTTTCATCTTGGTTTCACACAATACAATCAATCCAAAGTACACCTTGCCAGAATAGTAAAAATAGAGTAGATGGAGTACTTCCTCAAACATTAGCTTTCTAAAAAATTAATTCCTGGATGAATCAAGGCCATTAAATTGTTAGGCACTCCTAGCCCATGTGATCTTAATTTCCATAAATAAGTTATATGTAATCACAACTGAATCTTTGTTGAATCCAAGCCGTTGTAACTTGAAAAGGAGGTTCAAACACTTGTTGAGAGTTTAAAATTGTTAATAGCTTCGAGAATTAGCATTTTTTAAAATTATTTAATGCAATTTAAGGATTAAAAACGCGTACACTTTTCTTGGCTCGGTTTAGAAATATCTGTTTCTAATCTGTCTCTGAATCGCAAGGGCCCGTCAAGTAATGCAAATATCTAGTCCAGGTCATACCATTTTAGTATAGACAAATTCTCCTCGGGCTCAAGATTTGGGCGTTTCTCCTGAAATCGTCATCGTCGGGCTTGTAAAATAAGCAATAGTACAAATTACAATAGTACATTTAGCCCCAACCAAGATGTATCTTAAATTTTGGTCTGAGTTAATAAAAGAAATAAAAAAATTACAAATAGGATATTAAATTGCTCAGCATATGCTTAAATATGTTGTCATACCCTTGGAAGTAACCCTCATCCCCAATTCAAAACGTTTAAATTAAATTTGTTTAATTTGGGTCTGTCTTTTAGAAATCACTGAAGAGAATAATGTCGTAAATATCTGGGAACGAAGAATCTCCATAACATTGCAGTCTCCCAGGGAGGGGAATTAAAATTAGGAGAAAAGGAAGAAGACACAAAGAATGAAGTGTAGTTATTGGCTCGATGAAGGATGATGATGAGAATTGGGAATTGGATGCGGAACGCAAGTGGAAAAATCACTATGAACTTCTCACGACTCCACCAACGACAATCATCTCTTCAACGTCTCCTCATTCTTCTGTGTTTCCTCGCCTCACACTCCTTCGTCTTCACTCATGGTAAGGGGGAAAAATAAACCCTATGACGAATTGCAATTACGTCTTTTTATAGAAAAAAAATCAAAGATTAAGCTCCTTAAGTCGAATTAGCGCAAAGTAATTGCAACATGACTACCTCCGCTGTGCTCCTTCAATCTTGTTAGCCAATGTCCTTTCTGTCAAAATAATGCCAATGCCTTATGGTGGATTGCGTGTTTCGAGTACATTTTAGGACAATAATTTTAAGGTAAAATCCTCACTAGTAATCCCATTAGTGCTCTCAAATTTAACCCTTCTTTTCCAAGTGATTCCGCGGCTTGGGTTAAGTTTGCTCAAAAAGATGTCACTCCTTCCAAGCTGTGTTTTGAAATACTTTTCTTGTACGCCCCGTCATGTCTCTTAATTATTTCTGTTACACACATAATACCGGTTGTAATGATGCCAGGGTTTACTTCAAAATAAACTTGGATGTGAAGTGGCAAACTCGAAAATTGCATATGTGTGTTTGCATTTTACGCAATACACAATCATCAACTCAGCTTCAGTTTGATATTGGATGCCTTTGACTTGCATCATGTTTTTGTATCCCTCATCTATATCCAGTTGCAGTAAACGGGGACGCGCGTCTTTGTAAAACACTATGTTTAGTTGGGGAGAAAACCAAAACTGACATTAGTTTACATAGAAATTAACATCATTTCATTGCAATGTCATAAAAATACAGATATCCGCAAGGAATGTAATTTACAGTCCAACTCAGCAATAAGCGTTCAGACAGTAATCCATTGCAGCAGATCCGTCTTCAAATACAAAACCGTACATTTTAATGGTGAAGGTGCGGTTTGGCATTCAACCATGAAATTAAAAACTTCGGTTAAACGTAAATCCAAAGTGCCAAAGCGGAGGCTAATTGGAATTCGTAATTGAATTTGGCATATTAAACTGCAACGGTAATAAATGTTAGGGGGACAGAACGCACAAGACTGGTGATCGTGCTTCGTGCTGAGTTTTCTCCTTTCCATCGCATCGTATTAAGAGTTTTATCTTAATTGGTATTTGATTTAGTGGCAATCGTGTACTCCATTCATCTTCTTCACCCCGCTTTTCCTCAATAACATTAAAAAAAAGCGAAGGAAAACCAAATTCTGCGCCAACGCTGCTGCGCCTGAAGACCACACTGCATTTTTCTACTAAAATGAGTGGCTCACGGATTCCGCATTTTGCTCCGCGTTTTTGTCTTGTCTTAAGGGTTTGCAATGCAATACCTTAAGGACTGAGGAATGAGGAATGGATCCGTTTGAAAAGCATTTTCCATTGCGCTACAAGACTCACCACCACGAGGACTCATTAATCTCAAGAATTTACGAACGCATAATAAATAATCAACTAACTCCGCAGCTGAGGATGATAAAATAAAAGGGGAGACGGATTTACATGTGTCAAGCATGACACACCATGTAATATCATGCCGAATAACGGTGTACTTTGGTTTAATAACTCGGATTTGGTATTTTGGCAACCCTCCATTTGTATTGTAGGATGTGCGACAGCGGAGTTTTTTCGCCCACAAGAGTGACAAATTCCTCAAGGAGATTTGCCGGCCGTCGCGTTCGCGTCCATCCGCCTCAGGATTGTCAAATTGAAATTGCCGTACTCAAGCGTACGTAACGTACGTGCACAATTTGAAACTCACCCCATGTGTGTGTGTAGGGAGGAAATTAACTTACTTTAAGCTGACTTCCTCCTTTTTACGAGGAGTGACACTCACACTTATGTTATTTGCAGGATTTCTTGTGTTTTGGGAGGATATTCCTCCTTTGTGGACTTGACCTGAATTTGCATATTATAATTCTCTCCACGCCCCCTCCACAGACCCATTATTCTCCCCCTTACAATGAAATGACATTAATTCATGTACGCCTCTTTAATTGTTCCAATTACACTGAGATTTCCTCACGGCGAGTGAATTCACCGTTGGATTCTACACCCTTGTGCAAGTGTCTGGTGCTTGTGGTGCGCATGCGTAGTATTAGATCCAGAGCATCCGATCCGTGATTTTGTACTCATTTCCATACTCATCCCCGTGTGAAATAAAATATCACTTGTACTTTCCAAGTTTAATTTGCGGTTGTCAACCCACAAAAATATTGGAGGTCATTTCTCAAAATTAACATCACGTTGCGTTTGAGTCAAATCTAGTATGGCAGGTTGACAATAAATGATACTTGAGTTATGGTTCTGTGGGTAGTATAGTATTGTACAATAATAGGATATTAGAATATCTTGTGTCCCTGTCTCTAATTCATCGCTTGCAATTCGTGATGGTAATTGACTCATTGACGGGGAGCTGGGTTTAACTTGAGCAATAGTTCTTTGAAGTCAGAGTCCCAGAAGTCATAGTTTACAATGGCATTTTTGGTTGAGATTTGAAAAAAGGAGAGATTAAGTCCGTGAGAGTTAAGTGATTACTGCAAACTATAAGGCACCAACATTCCCTCTTTACTCATTTACTTTCAACTTGCGCTAATAAGAGATGGAATTGGTCCCAAGAAAACCCATTTAATAAAACACACTTTCAACTTGTGCAGACTTTGGGGCAGCGTCGTTGGTGGAGCACTAATGGAGGGTTTCCATTTCTCCCTCAAAGCAGTGCAATAACAAAAACAAGCTTCAACCTGCATTTTTTTAAATAAATGCTTTGTAGTTTTGTACTTAATTGGTGGGAGACTAACCAGTCAGTCAGTCGAACTCCACAGCACGGCTAAGTTAGTAATGACAAGAAAGTTTAAGTTATTTTTTTAGCCAACTACTACTTAAACGCGGGTTATATGCCGCTGAATTTAACGACAAATGACACGACTGTTCGCTCGTGCAAATTGGAATAGCTAGCAAGCTAGCTGGGGAAAAGCGCCAGGGCTAGTTGAGTACTTGAAGAGGAATTAATTTGACAGTGGCACATGCTCGTCCACACGCACGAATCACATTCCCTTTTTGACGGTTTGGACTATACAAATCCAAATTACTTAATCAAGATGGAAAGTTTAATGCTTTTGCAGAGGATCCTAGTTTCTTCTCATTCCTGTCATAATATAACCGACCGGCGAACACTGACATAAATTTGAAGAGATATTTTGTTGCTGAAAATTTTAAAAATTAAAGGATTTTTAGTCACCAAAATAATTAATTTGCATGATTACACGCTGTACTGCAGCATTGTTTAAGTGCACCATACTACCGGCGCAGAGACGCGTGTCACTTGCACAGGAAAATACAATTTTGCTTCCTTCACACACGGCTGCGTATAACTTCTACTTCCAAACTGCGTGATAAATTTAACCGGAAGAAACGGATTCATTGTGTCGTTCAATTCCAGTCCTATTCCTTCTCCAAACAACACACTTTTACGTAATTTCAACGAGGTCCTGTCACTACGAGAAAAAAAATCAAAGCAATCCGTGAATAAGTAAACGACCTTTTTTTAAAGCTTGTCGTACGTAGTCCATTGTCTTTGACAAAACGTGTTCCTTGGCTACCCAATTCATGGGTACAGGAGCTTGTAATATATTTAATGTTCTTGGTATGGTTGGCACACGATCAGATGTGTGGCCATAGGCCCTCAACCCAAAAATCTTACTCAATTGCTCATAATTACTTTTCTTTTAAATTGCCGGCTAATTTAAAGGGTGAAGAGGTTCGGTCTCCACCCAAAGTTTCAATTTGCTTGAGAAATTCCTTCTTCTGTGTACTGACTCCCTCTTTTATGGGCCTAACAATGAGAGCAATTTTCCAAGATTCACATTACAAGTCCCAGTACAATCCCATTCCTGGCTAATTGCATTGTATCCTTCCACAGTGAATAAGCCCTGATTCGTTTCGCTTTTAAATTATATTTTTGGATCCTTGCATTATATTCCTTATTCACAATCACAGGACAGGGAAGCATGACGGACCAACAAGTGCTTCCTGCCTGGGTCTTCTCCAAACAAAACTAATTTGTGAGGATTCCTATGCATGGCTATGGCTATTGCAAAAGTCAATTCCAAATCCCACTTTCCCAATTAAGCTTGCTTCAGTTCCGGTTTTAAGAATCCCACCTGGATGACAATTAGTTTTGCTTTGGGAATTCGTTAAGGTTTTCAATCTACAGATTATTTTACAAATGGAATTCCAAATGTGGAGGGGAATGATTGCAAAAGGAATCAGTCATTTAATTTGGAAGTAAATATTGTCGCTGAGGATAAAAATGGCTGTGAGATATTGAATGCTGCGCGGCACGACAACATCATGGGATATGGAGTTGGCCGGACAGGTGTCCGTGGGTCTGTTACTTCTACTTTGGCAACATTGACCTTAATGTCCGTGAAACGGAATTGAGAAACTGATACGCAACTGAAATGGTTTGTTGCCTTGCCTTGTGTCCGTCCATAGGACAAGGAAAGTGTTCTGGTGAATGGACGACGGGGTCCTTTAATCCTTATTTTGTCTTGTCATGTCCATCCACACCTGTTCACAGGACAAAATACCATTATTTGACAATTGACTTCTTTCATTTCCTCAAGTGATGCGTAAATGAAATCCTGGGGGCCGTTGTTCGCCAATTCCAGTCATACGGCTCGGCTCTACATTATCATTTCGTTCAAAATAGACACGGACACAGGAGCCCATAATCTGACTTCATTCTTTTAATTTAATTTACTTAAACAAATGAAATCCAAGGAAATCCCCTCCTACTTTTTGAGGCAACGGCTGCGAAACAAATTTGTAATAGGAATGTCATTTCAATGTTAAGTTCAATATGATTACCAACTACATGTATTTCTTTAGTTAATACTTGATGCAATTTATTTCACACTTGTATACATTTTTTTAATGATTGAAATTGTAGAACCTTTCTCAACAGAAATTGTTAGTTTTGTGATTTAAGGGTTTTAAGTTGACATTTGGTTAGAATATTCTTTTGCCCTTCTGTAGCTGAGCGCCAAAGGCCTCTCATCCACACTGTCAACGACGGGAGACTATTTCCAAGAGCTGTTTAATTAAAGAACTCCCTTGTATTTTAAAACATTTTTAATTTGGCGCGGGTGTCTCGAAAATTACACCTTAAAAAATATTTTTATTTGACTCTCTCTATTCCTTTCACTGGCAGTACTCCTTGGGACCTGTTTAAATTTTTATTGAATTTGCCGCAAGTCAAATCAGTCAAATGTCAAATAAAACCAGTATCAATTCCCACTGGCACGAATTTACAACAACTGCCCTGGTTTTTACTTGCGTTTTCCGTACTTAGTAAAAGGAAATTCACCAAATGAGCGAGTTACCAAACCGGTACCCTGCACTATCTTAATTTTGAACTGGCTGAAACTGTGAGTGGAAATCAGACAAGATTGAGGTGTACGGGTTAACAACGTTGCGTTGGTTGCTGAATTGAAAGACACGTACGTATGTACGTCCTCCGCATTAAGTTCGCAGATCTCGTTTTGCATTTGAAATGTGAGTATTCTGCACATTGTTCTTTAAATATTATGTGCATATCAAGTGCATATTCCTCTTGCATTCTAATTATCCTATTTTGTATCAATTAGAGAATCCCATGCGGACTGCACTACAACTTATAAATGCACAATAGGGCGAAATTTTATAGGATTCAGGAAAAGTTATATGGTCACTGGAATTAAATTCTAAAACAGAACTCTAAATACGGAAATGACAAGAATACCATAAATATTGTTTTTCCCTCATTATTTTCGCATTGTGTTGCAAAACGTGTGCAAGGTGTAAGTTTCGCGTAAGTAATTATATCACTCTTTACGGTAGAGATAAAGACATTGCTGGTTATTTTAACTCATCCTGAGCTGAGGTTAACCTTGCCCTATTCCTGTTCCACGGTAAATATTAGTATTTCACCCAAGCAGAAAATTTGGTTGCGAAAACCTCAAAGGATTCCGTTAATGGAGAAAAAAATCCAGCTTAACGCGAGTAGTTATCCGCCCAGAATTTCGTATGTATCATCCTGTGACATCAACAAAATAAAATATACAGGCTCGGTACACTAAACAGATATTTATCAAGGGGTTCTTCATGCGTAGAGAATTTTAATTGTGTTTTCTGTGGATTTGGCTTAATAACAATGGAATCACGATTAATGCATGCGCATGCGGTTTGGATTTAGTAACCAAGAAGATTGTGTGCCGCCCTGTCGAAAAGATTAAGTATTCGTTTGTTATGTTAGTTGAACAGTTTAAAATTCTGTAGGAAGAGCATGTGTAACATTTCCTCAACTTAGGAAATAAGATCTCAAATTTTACATTTTTTCATGGAGCGAAGACTAAAATTCACCAGGCTTCCAATTTAAGTACTTATCGTTCAGGTGTAATTTTTCAAATTATTAATTTTAATTGCATACAAACTTCTAGTTAATCTAGGGAGCTCATTCTGGTGTATATATCAGACTAAATTTGTTCCTATTGTTCTTTTACAATTAAATAATTCTTTGGAAATGAACGTGGGTTTTCAGTTGAATTGTACTTTGTGTTGTACTGTGCTCGAGCGTTGGCGTAATCCATTGATTGATTTGCCGAGCATGTTATGTTATACTTCAAATTCAATGCGCCATTTGTAACCCAATTACGTGTTAAACCAATCGATTAGCAATTAAAAGCACTCCATCTAATGTACAAGTAGAATGGTTATTTGTGAAACATTTTGACTAAACACAATGTTGCCTACTTCGTCGAAAAAATACTTTCAGTTTTTGTCTTACTTGCAACAAAGGACTGACTTTCAAACCCACGGAAATTGGTGGTCCATGTTGAGCATGTGAAGTGACATTCTTCCAAGACGGACGACGGCGCGTTTCTCTTCCTTTCCTGAAGTTTCTTCACGTTTTTATGCCTATTATTTTGTCTTCAAACCAACTTTTCTCAACTTCGGCACATGTGTTCTCGTGTATTTATGCTTCATGAATGACGAGATGTCATCAATGACGAGCAGATCCATCCTTCGTGTTGTGCATTCTTAACTAAACCGAATGCACTTTTGCTCGCCATGCAACAGAATTTTTCCTTGGAACCCATGCATTCCGCTATTCAATTTGATCCTCAAGAAATGATGAATCATTGAATTCCTTAAACATGGAATGGATCAAAAACCCAAACACTCGCTATTTACACTTTGCTCCTTCTTTTGCCTCAAAACTAGAATTTCATGCCTCAGTAAATCACTTCATTCAGAGCGAGAGCCCTCCCCCAAAACAAACCCAACAATAAAGAGACCGCATTATTAATGGGCTCTTACATTAACCGGTGCGGTTTCAAATTGTGTTTTCCTTTTCTCCTTTTGTATGACGATCTGATTTTTCTTTCTTTCTAGGTTGCCAATTCTACCCCGTTGGAGAATACCTGCGATTTGTTCGAATTCCTGAGAATCTGAGGATTGGAGATCGGGTCATGAATATTGAAGTTCGTCAAAGGCATAATTTGACACTCCAATCCATTGACAAGGTAAATATAAAATACACTCGTCAAAAATGTTGATCGTGATCCAAATAATTATGAATACACTAAGTACACTATCTTACAATTACATTTCCCACGACAAATTGGCTTGAGATACGATGCGGTGCGGTGCCTTGAGCTTTGAGCCCTGGCATGATACCAAAATAATTAAAGTTTGTTTTTGAGCCCATTAACTCAAGTTGGGTTCAGTGGGCCTCGTCAAACGCAAGTACGTACGGCGGTGGTGGTGTCGTCCGTAAATTTAAAAACGGAAAGACAAAGTGTGTGAATCATGAGATGAAGTTATTTTCCTTTTTGTTCCCCATTAGGGTGAAGATGCCAAGTTCTTCACTTTCACTGAAATCAATGAAGACATGGTGGAGATTCGACTGGCGAAGAGCTTGGAACATATTGTGGATAATGACAGTCCACAGAATATCCTCAAATTCCGTGTCGTTTGCTACCCAGCCGAAGAGCATGAAACAGTATGTCACAAAATTCTCACCCTAACGCTACGCCGCGCCGCCGTCCTCCTTATAACATCTCCGTCAGTTTTCTAATACGCAAAAAAAACCCTCAGATTCTTAACAATGCTCATGCTCTACGCTTTCGCGATTGCCCTTTGATACGAAACTGTGTTTTTTCCCCAAAAAAGATCATGTGTCATGTGTGAGGAGTCAATTTCTTTTCTTCTCACGGCTTCAATTAATTAAATTAAGATTGCATGACACATGAAGACAAATTGATGACTTGACACACTTGATTGAATTAATTAATGATTACATGTTACGTTTTTTCAGACCCCCTCCTTCCTTTCCGTCACTATTTATGTTGAGGATATCAATAACAGGTAAATTTGTTACGGTCATAAGGTGAATACATTACTGGGATTATGTAATTCTGAGGCTATTAATTTTTAATTTGGACAGGAGTCCTTCATTCGTTCATGCCCCGTACTTTGTCACTGTGGATGAACTCACTCCAGTCGGTAAGATTTCAATTTCCTTCATGCTGTTAATAGTAAGAAGTTGCAAAACTGAAAGTAAACAAAATAATGATGACAGGAAATTACAATATGGCAATTAAGATTGCTGCTCTCAAATGTTATAAATATGTCATTTAAGCATTTCAATATTGCACACAGCACAGCACAACCAAATGCCAAACTCACAGTGCAATACGCAGTAGTGTATAATAAATACCTTTTATTTGACCTTTCGAATTTTTCAAAAATTTCAGGCCTGATTGTGTTTCGCGGCATAAATGCAGTGGACATGGATAAGCCCAACACAGCCAACTCCGACATTCACTTCTCAATAATTGATGGAAATGAAGAAGGGAAGTTTGGCTTGGAGAGCAGTCACCACCCTGCATTGAAAATAACAAAAAGTCTCGACTACGACGCAGGCGATCACGAATTTAATCTCGTGATTATGGCCTCCGTATGTCCTAATTTACAGCTTGTACTTTGTAGTTTGTATATAACTGGTTAAAATTAATTTGAGGGGTTTGCATCACACCAAGTCTCAAGTCTCCGTCTCCATTTTCCCTTTATAACAAAAACAATTGGTTTGGCCGGGTTAACAAGATACCTCTTACTGACTTTATCCGCTGAATAATCAGTCGTCTCACTTCCTTACATTTACATCACTTACAGAATGGATTTAATGAATTGTTCCCATCTGTCTTTGTCTTAATTCAATTCACAGTGATGTAATTCGAGTTAAATCAATCAATCTCGGATCCGTTATGTAAATACAAACAAAGAGAACTTTCAATTTTTAATTTGATTTTGATTGGTTCTTAGGATCGCGGCAATCCTCCATTGTCTTCCACAACTACTTTGCATGTAAAAGTCCAAGACAATGATGACTTGGATCCAATCTTCACCAAAAATGTGTACAGAACTCAAATCAAGGAATCATATCCATTATCAGTGAGCAGCGATAATAATTACACAACAAAGGTACATATGGAACAGATAATTGAGTTAAATATTATTTCTCAGAATGACACAATCCGGCAAGAGATCACATTCCCGTCCCCAGTCCTTGCCTACGATCAAGACACTGCCATCAACACGACAGTTCAATATGATTTGGTTTCGGGAAATGAAATGAATTATTTTGAAATTGATTCTGAGACCGGGACACTTTATCTGATTAAAGATGTGGACCGGGAAGCACTGAGTGCCAACACATTCGAATTGCAAATCCGTGCTCGACAAATTAATGACCCGTCAAAATATGGGCTAGCAAAGCTTGAGCTAGGGGTCATTGACATCAACGATAATCTGCCGATTTTTGAAGTAGACGTCTATAACATTAGTATAATGGAGAACTTGCCTAATGGGTTTAGTGTAGTTCAAGTGTACGCAAGAGATATGGACCAGGTATAAAACAAAATTTGAAACTTATAATTTGTAGCATTTCATCATATCAAAATAATAATCCATCTTTAGGGAGAAAACGCAGAATTTACTTATAAACTAGAGGAGCGGGCCAGCCCTTTCGCCATTGATCCAAAAAGTGGTTGGCTGACTGTTCGAGATCAATCACAACTTGATCGCGAAAAGTTGGATTCCATAAAACTCAAAGTAGTGGCGGATGAAAAAGTTCCAAATGTTGCGAGTTCAAGGAAAGGCTCAACTCGACTTGAAATATTTCTCCTTGACTCTAATGATGTAAGAGGTTTGGGTTTTGTGATTCCTTTTGCACTTTATCCACTTAACTAATCCAATGATTTGGAACACAGAATTCTCCGCGATGGATTCCATCTAATTTGTACAAATTCCAAGTCACACTTGACTCTGAGATTGGTTCTGTTGTTGGGAAAGTGAGTTGTTCAGTTCCGCATTAAATGTTGCATTCGTTTATTGACTGATATTTGGTAATATGAATGTGAATGTCTAGATAACAGCTGAGGATCCTGACTTGGGTGGGAATGGGAAAGTTATGTACGATTTGCAAAAGTCCAACGGATCAATTGATGATTTGCCGTTCGAGATTGATGCGAAAACGGGGTACATTTTTCTACTAGAAAGACCGTTACCAAAATTGCAATACACCCTACTTGTGGAAGCTGCGGTGAGTTATGATTTTATCGAAATTAAGCTCATACTTATGGTTAGACTTTGCAGTAAAGGAAATTACTTGATAATTGTAAAACACTCAAACATTGCAGGATCAGCCCTCCAATCCCAGTGAACGCCGTTACTCATTGGCTGTGGTTCAGATTGATGTGGTGAAGGCTGGAGCCGGCCACGCACCAGAATTCATTGGATCCCCTTATGAGTTTTGGGTAAAAACCTAACTGACAATACAAAGTTCAATTTATTCCAGATCTTAACCCTAAAAAACGTCCCTCCAGGTGGGAACACAAGTTGGAATTGGAACAAGCGTTGGTCAGGTCAAGGTCAAAGATTTGGATCCAAAATATACAGTATACGATTTGCTCCATTCGTATTTTGAGGGTGGTACGTTTCAAAATTATTTTCAATATTTACTTACAAATGTTCACAAGCGTTTTGTTGTTTAACAAAATTAAACGTGTTCGTTGTTTCAGTCCCCTTTGCAATTGAAGAAAGGACAGGAATAATTGCAGTGGTGGATGAATTAATCAAATACCCAAGACATCAATATGATTTCGAAGCATACGTAACGGACAGCCGACATACACTGACCACGAACGTCAGTATTCACATTGTTGACCCCATTGATGGTGCTGCGGATGGCAGGTAAGTTGAGCAGAGCATGTGATTTTGAATTTGCAAATCATACATATTTTATTTGCGTTTGTGTTCTATGTATCCAGTACCACCGAACCCATCGAGTTATATGTAAATGAAAACGTTGGCGGAGCTATAGTTGCGAACCTTCGAAAGGAATTCGGACTCACAGGTCAGAATTCTGCGAGGGACACAAGTGCCATGGAATTCCTTCTCGCTAATTTTGATGCACGGGATAAATTTGCCATATCCACTGACGGAACAATTTACACTTTGAAAGGGCTTGACCGAGAGGAAAAAGCCAGGTGAGTTTTTCCTAATTTAATGCTAATACCATAACACTAATAGCTCATTTCGCATATTGGAATTGATGGCATCATTCTTTCGCAAAATAAACTGCAATACGTATTTTAATAATTCCAGACACTTGTTGACGGTCATATCCCAAAGTCGAGGAGTAATCCAAGGCCAAGGAGTTTACCAGATATTTGTCAATGTGAAGGATACAAACGGTACAACATCAAATACAATTTTCTAAAAGTGAAATCATCCTTAGCACAATTCTGATTTTTAAATTGAATAGACAATGCTCCAACATTTGACCAAAAAAATTACGAAGGGCATGTGAGGGAAAATTCAAACCCAGGAACTCCAGTCCAAATGGACATTCCAGTACGGGTCATTGACTTGGATGAGGGGGCAAATGCCAAATTCAAAATTGAGTTGGTTGGGATAGGAGCAGACAGATTTCGAGTAGATCCTCAGAGTGGGAAACTCTACGTTGGAAATATCCCATTGGATCGGGAAGAGAAGCAGCTCTACACATTGGAATTAATTGCTACTGACTCAGGGAATATGTCATCCAAAGTTCCTTTGAAAATATACATTGATGACGTGAATGACAATTCCCCAGGTCAGCTTTGTTTCATGACATTTTGAAATTGTTGTGAGTTATTTAGTATTAAAATTGTCGACTTATTCCTTCCAAATAGTGTTTTTCCAGAACATTGTTCTGGATCCCCCGGAATTGGATCAAACGACTGGTCCCAGAGAACTTCTACGTTCCAGTGCATCACAACCAGTGTCAGTTGAAATATCGAACACTGAGCCGATTGTCATTCCGGAAACCATCAGTGTGGGTAGTCGCGTGGCCCGTGTGATGGCCAGTGATAGGGATTTGGGTGACAACAGCAAAATATTTTATCGGATCGTCTCAGAGAGCAACAATCCAATCGGAGAAAAGTTTAATTTCCTCACAGACAAGCAATACTTATTCAGTCGAAATAAGGCAAAACATTTTGTGATAGATAGGTTGACGGGTGAAATCAGTGTGGCGAAGCCATTGAAACCAGACACCGAATACGGATTAAATATCACAGCCTCGGATCGTGGAGGCCTTCGAACTTACACTGGAATTAAAGTTGTTGTGACAGACGTTAATAACCATTTACCTGTATTTGACAAGCCGTGGTACACATTTGAGATCATAGAAGGAATTTACAAAAGGCAGGAGATTGGAAAAATTTCTGCCAAGGACGGAGACTCTGGACTGAATGGTGAAATATTTTATTCCCTTGAAGAAAAGGAAGGATCGAGGACAGGGAAATTACCTTTCATAATTGATTTCAAAACTGGACAACTATTTGCGGATGGGGATTTGGACAGGGAGAAATATTCTCAGTATTCCTTCCAAGTGGTTGCATCCGATAAAGGGACTTTGCCAATGGAGTCAAAAATCGACGTGGATGTCCACTTGATGGACTCCAACGACAATAAACCGGAATTCTACAATTTTATGAGCACTGCTAAATTCCCTGATTTAGGAGTCATTCCAATTTACCGTACTACCTCCAAGGACAATATTCCACTGGGAAATATAATTGCACAGGTTTATGCAAACGACAGCGACAGTCCAAGTAATGGAAATGGCCTCGTTCTGTTTCACCTCAGCAACAATTACAAGGAATTTCACATTGACTCCAAGAATGGCTCTATTTTCACAATGACCAAGTTGGACTATGATGTACAAAGTGACTACAATCTGACAGTCGTGGCTTCGGATCTTGGGAAACCCAGTTTGAGTTCAACGGCTTGGATGTTAATCCGAATCCTGGACTCAAGGGGTCCAGGAAATCAAACAAAGGAACGAAAATTTGACCGTGAAGTGTACACTTTCCAAGTTAAACGTGGTGCGGTTTTCCCGCAAAATTTGATTAAATTCAATGTGACTGAGAAATACAAGCGCCTCCCGACTGAATTCGATCTTTTGGGTGATGAAGACGTCATTTCATTGTTCCGAATAGAACCGACGACGGGGAAATTGTTTCTTACAAAAGCCTTGGACGATGGGAAAAAATACGAATTCCTCGTCCGATCTCAAAACAAGAAGCAAGTTAAGGGCTTTGACACGCGACAAGCCAGCAAAATATCCGAACGATTCCTCGGTAAGACTTCTTTTCACCTTTGACATATATTTACTCTGCTTGTCGTGCTGTACTTTCATTGTCATTTTTGTACTCATTTAATTGATTTTTAGAATACAATGAAGCCCTCGTGCGGGTCACAATGGAGCCCGCAGTCCTCAAACCCGTCCTGGTCCCCATCATCAAAAAACGAAACCACACAAATATTCGGATTGAGCAAATTTCCTCTACTGCCTCCACAAATTCAGGACCACGGATCATCCATGGCTTCACATCACCACCGCCCCCAACAAAACAACCCCACAATCACACGGATTTGGAACGGACTTCCCCCAGGAAGGACGGGAGTCTTTTCATCGGTGAAATCGCCGTCCTCGCCCTTTCCGCCGTCATTTTCATTGGTGGTTTGATTGCCGCGATATCCGTGGCATGTATTCGTCGAAAACGACGGACTCGTCGTCGTTTACCTTACATGTCCCCAATTCCTGTGGAAGTCCACCTCAAAAAACAAATGGGGATGAGACGAAATATGGGGAATCCCTCTGCTCGCCCCGTCCTTTTCCCAATGGCCTTACCCGGTGACCCCGTCATGAGTGAAGGGACGACCAGTGAAAATACAAGTGACACATACACGGACTCCCCACCAATGCACCGGGAAACCCATACACATAGTAATCGGTTATCTTACAATTTGAAGGCGAATGGCTACTCCATTTGTCAGGATTGCCGAAAATTAAAGAAACCGGGTAGATTCATCAATCCAAAGATTGGCACGGATCCTGGGGATCAAGGTCCTTTGAAACAATTCCGAGCCGTTGGGATCAGGGAGATCTCACTTCCTTCCAGCAATGACTCCGGGATTGATGGCTCCGACGGCCAATGTACATGTTGCCATTCCCATAATTCTTCGTCAGATAGTGGAAGGTCTGCATTCTTGTAAGTTTTGATTTAAAGTGATATTTTTATTAGGTTTGTGGCAGGGGATTTGATAATGGTGGGGTATTTTATGTATGTTAATAAACATTTTGCGTTTGATATATTTTAGGGAAAGGGAGCAATATGAAGACAGCCTCATGCCGCCAATGGCACAGTCAAAAAGTTTCCGAAGGAAGCGAACAACACAAAATAAACAGTTCGTCGGAAACGTGAGTCATGTTTCATCCGGCAAACATCATCCCCACGGATTTTCCCGCCGTCATGATGGGATTATAGTATTATAAGTTTTTAATTTTATATATGATGTGTATTATGTAAATAAAATGTAAAATGTTCCGAGTTGAAGCTGATTTGTGCAACGACAAAGGATAATAGTCGGGAGAAATCTCAACGCCTTTTATTACATTATTATAATTTGGTCAAGTAGAAAATTATGAATTCAGCTTGATTGATTGAACTCTCTATAACACTTTCCAATTGAACCAATCTACCCAATTGTAGATTAGTTACAGGATTTGAAAGAACAATGCGAGAGAAATGTACGGTTTCTAAATGCGGAAAGCAACCGAGAAGCCGCACATGTTAGAGTTCAAAGAAAGGCCACGCCATCAATGACGCAGGAAATTCTAACACTTAATTACGCAAATAATCTGCGAGCGAGTGAGTGAGTGTCCGACGTTTGTTACATTTGGTATCCATGGTGTTATTTTTACATTTTGCACTTTTAATTGCTTTGACGGTGNAAACAAATTTCAAAAACAATCAATTTGATTTTTTTGTTGGTGGCGACGGTTGGGTGTCTTCGAGTTTATTTTGTGGGTTAAAGGCGTAGTTTTGTGAGAGATGTGTGGAGTTTATATTTTATTTAATTTAATTTGTAATTTAAAGGAGTAGTTTGGAGTGGGGCCGGTGGGCTTTTATATTTTATATTATTTATTTTGTGGGTTAAAATGAGTAGTTTGAAGTCACCGGTGGTGCTGGGGATTGCAACTGTTTTCCCACTTTCGAGAGATTGCGATTTCGTGTTTATGTGTTGTGTGATTGTGTTTTTGTACAAAATTTTAATGAGGTACAAAATGCAAGGTCAGCCTGCGAAGCAGGCTGGCGCGCTAGTCTTATGTAAAATGAGATTAATAAGATATTTGGATTCATCTAGTATGGAGTTTATATCAAACTCCGAGTCTTCAGCTACGCGTAATGCAATTTCTAAGTCGGTAAACTGCAGTGAACTGAGGTCACTAATTTTTCATATCCAATTCTGTGCTAAAGGAAGTCTACATTTATCCGTCCTCCTCCCCCTCGCCTCACCGCCGCCGCCGACTTGCTTGAGCTTGGTTGGTTCAAAAGTCAAAATTGTATCAATTTGCTGAAGGATGTTGGAAAATCGATTAGACTTTGCAAAATCCAGAATAATCTAACGAAAGAGTGAAACAGATGTCAAGTGAGGGAAGGAACCAACCAGATCCGGTCTCAGATTCCGGTGTCAAAAATCAAATTTTTATCACTCAATCCCATAATCGCAAATGCGGGCAGGTTGTGTGCAATTGAAGCTCAAAATACATTTTCAGACGGCGTTTACATATTACCGCAACAGAAAAAGCCCTACCTTCCTGTACAATTTTTGGAAAGTGGGGATAAAGCAACATTTGAATTGCATCTAAATATGTATAGGAAGAAATACACATTAAGCCTCGATACTTTAAGCGTGTACTCCATAATCAATTTATATATAGTGTGCGGATTGATTTGCAAATTTCATCATAACGGTTTTCCTTAACTCAACAGTTTTTGTGCAATGTATCTGGTGGTTGGTTGGATCAGGCAAATAATTTAAAATATATTAATCGGGCAAGAATTTCACTTTCAAAATTCATTTCGAATTCTGCAGATAAGGAAAGGAAACACCAGCCACCAGTACTTGAGCCTCACCCGCAACACTGCAAGTCCTCTACAAATTATCAACGTCGAATTGTGTTCAAACTTCAAGCAAATAAATAAAACTTTATAACTTACTTTTTTAGTGTACAGTCTCAACTTTTGTAAGTTGTGCGCAACTTCCCCACAAGAATTTTAAAATATTGCTAGCTTAGAAAAATACATTAACCGCATTAAAAGTGAAAGACCTTTTCTAACATAAGGTACGTAGCGTAGCGCCCGTCCTGTTGATTTTGATAGAGCAGGCAGAAACACAGTAAAGCGAAGAGCTCCAGGGCTGTTGCTTTATTCAAAATGACCATACCAAATAGTTAATAACAAATTTGAGTTTTAATTTCATTTTGTTTTCGACTTTGAAACAAAAGTAATTTAATTACTGTAGTTGATGTGAATTGCAAATTCCCGTGACTTCATCATCCACAATTGGCCACTTGAAACTCAGCAGGAGTCAGGTTAGGTTGTGTTAAATTAGTACTTTAATGAAAACTTAATCGACAAACCTTTCTCGCCCACTCAGTGACTTGTAATAAAGTGAAGCCTGCTCGTTAGACTAGAAATTAGCAATATTGCATTTCCGTTTCAAACTTTCCGGGACATACTTTATAAAAAAAACTGGCAGTTGTAAAGACTTTGTCAGCTTGTTACGGTGTGGTGTACGGTGTAGGCAGGCTTTCGTCAGGATTTTTCCTTCAGAGATGAAGTGGGCCTATTATGCATTGCATGATTCATACTCCGTGGACTGACAGGTATTTCCAATATGATCCTCATTCAAAATATGAACTCGACTCTCTCCTTCAAAATCACCCTCATTCGAACACCCATCCATCCACCTTAACAGAACTGGAATTCTAGCCAATATTACCTTTTTTTGATACAATCTGCGCACCTGGTTTTTCTTGATGAACGAATGAAAAAAAATTGCTTTGAAGGCACATGGCTTAACGCGTTCATATGACACACGAGGACGAGTGATTAAGGAACGTGATATTTCGGGTGCGGGTTCCTGGTTTATTTCTTTTTCTTTTGTGAAGCAGTGATAGACAATTAGTTTCTTTGAAGTCAAGCTTGTATTCATATTTTAGAGGACTTGGATATTAATTCTTTCCAGCTCCATAGGTTTTTTATTTTTACAAGTTACACGACGGTTGTGAATTCTGTTAGCTGTGTGACTTGTAGATGTGAAGGAAATAACGATTTGTGATTTCATTGAGACACATTTTTTTCTGACTATGAAATATAAATTTTGCAAGCCATTCTTAATTGTGGGCCGTTAAAACTTTTTTATTTCTACCTTGCTAACATAATACAAAACCAGGTGCCAGGTTGGTACTTTTCTTACGTTTACTTCCATGCTTACTCAAAGCAATTCTTGAATTCGGAAATTATGGGTATTATTTCTGGACAGGGATGATTACCAAACAACCACAGCAGATCAAGTAGCCTAATTTTGGAAAGATCAATAGACAAAAGCATTAGCTTTCAAGTACTACAATCACATTCATTTTTATCAAATTGAATAAGAATTGCTCGTAGATCCAAATCACACAAACCTCACAAAGATCAGTCAATCTAATCTAACCAAATCCGAAGTTGTTTTTGTTATTCAGACACAAGCTTGAGAGGCAAAATATGCTTGTTAAATCATTATATTAAGTGATTTTGTGTTTATACCCGTGGACGGGTGACGCGACTCTTATGAATGTGCCTAACAAACCCCGGGTATTTGATTTGACAATTTGCCATGGATTTGATTCCAGGTTTAGTCTACCCTCCTTAATTTGAGTACGGCATCCCCTCCTCTCATCATCTCCAGACAGACTGACTGGAAGATGAAACTACTTAATAGCTGTGATTTGTCATCCCTCCCTCCATTCATCCACAAAGGCAACTAAACTGGTAGTTCACTGGATGCACACAAATTACAAAATCAGTCAGAAGACTCCTCCAGCTAACCAACACACTTTGTGTATGTAAAGCTCATCCTTCTTTTCAAAATGACGACGAAGGAAGGAATGAATGATCCCTAATCCAGTCAATCTTGTCTCCATTGTTAGCTCCAATTTCCCAACTTGTCTTCTTCGTATTTACGACAACACACCGGGAAGGTGAATGTAAAAAAAAATGTGTAAAGAAGTAATGAACGGTGCATCCTGGCCAAATATCCAGCAACAGAGTATAAAACCACAAGGTGAAGCCACTAACTTTGAATATAATCGTATTTAAAATGTCTATATATTTATATTCTTCACGGCGGCTGCTTGTAACCCGTCATTGTAATATTTTTGACAATATTTTACTCAGAGAGAGATGCGGTTGACCAAAAAAAAAATAATTGTGAAAAAGAACAGGTTGTTTACAGAACCCTCACCTACACGTAATTCGAGCGGACAGTCATAGTTCATCATTATGATTTCCCCCCTCTGATCCCAGGTACGAAATACCATGAAAGGGCAGAAAGGAAAAAAAAGGAGAGGGGGAAACGCTTGGACCTCATCTCGATTCCGATCGATCAGATTTGAGCGGGTATAATTTTGTCTGTTAAGATCAGGTGGAAAAGTATAGGAGAAAATGTATCCCTTTCCTACTTCGTAACATTATTACATCCCACCGGCAAAAGAAAAAACCTTCGATGCTTGTGCAATTAAATTGAGAGGAGAAGGGGGACTGAATTTCACTTCCATCGAAGCAAAAGGAGAGATGACTCCCAATTTTCCCCGTCCCAGTTTATTAAGTACTCCTCCAAAAACTCCTGGCACATAGGAAATAGGAAGAGCGGCAAATGTTGTACATGAAGGATGTGGATGTCCGACTTAATTTTCTGTCCCCCTTCATGAAGAGTAGGGCATTTCCCACTACCCGGCTCAGGTGGAAAGGGGGAGACAGACACCCTCCCTTCTTTTCATCCCAATCCCTACAAATGCTCAGCCAAGTTGAAACATGGTCAGGTCATTGGACATTCGACGTACGCCCGGTTTCTCGTACTAATTTAACTTCTGAATGAAATGATGGGTTTGAAATGAAAGGTGAAAGCAATACTCTTCTCTAATTTTCAAATCCGCATCAGGTCGAAGTGTGCCACACCAGACCTGGAGGGGATGCAGAATTAAATTTTGGTCCGGACTTCATAAGGTTTGATACTCATCCAATGGTCCACTATTTGTTCTTCCATTTGATACCTGCTAAGTTTCAATGTTTCAATGTCTGACGCCCCAATCGCAAATTCAGTAAAGTGCTGAAGATAATATAATTAATTACTATTTCTAGGAATACGGTGCGGTGCGGTGTATTAAATAAGTTCAATTGTAAGATTTTAAAACATTATGAAAATACTTCTAATGTTGAAAGGTCGAATGAATTCAAATGAATGTACAAATATATATCGTCAGACCATGACACTAATGCAATGCTCTAAAAAATGGCCCACCTGTCTTTCGAATTTCCGGGTTTCAACACACACTCACTCCGTGGCCCCTAAATTGTATGTACAAGGAGTGCGGAGTACTTTTCTCGGCTCAAGGCACGGACACCGGAAGACCGGAACCGGGAATGGTTGGGTTTGGATTATTGAAGTGAAGGCGTCAGTGGTGCATTTGATATTCAAATGAGTTATTCTCTCTTGTTTTGTGGATTTTGGATCATTTTCAATTAATCGTTTTTACCAAAAGTTTTAACATATTTGTCAAATTGGGAACCTGGATTTAGCATTCGCAGTACAATAACTACTAAATGTAAACAAATGATGTAAACTACATCATTTGTGTCATTGACGGGCAGTCGGGCAGCAGTTATATTCTACAACTTGTGAATCACGTAAGTTATAACCTACACACGATTTCAGAATCCAAAGTATTTTACATACAAGATTCAGAATCACAAAATAATGATCGGCGTTCCTGACTATGGATAATTAGGGGCTACAATTTCTATGTACAGGGTGTTTCTGAATTAGCGTTCACATTTTGCACTCCCAAGGTTTGAAGTGACATAAATCAAGAACTAGAAGTCACATAGACTTGGTTCAACC
>JAAXYW010000900.1:0-27778 GCA_036851895.1 Orthonychiurus folsomi | reverse complement strand
TGGGAATTCACTGTGTATTCAGTCATAAGGCATTTCAATTTTTTCTATGCCAACTGTAATGAATGAATTGTGTTTTCCTTGATTTTAGTCAATTTCTGGATTTGCGTAAACAATGGCGAAAAGAATTATGCTGTTTTTCGTCTGGTTCGCACAATTTTTAAATGATAGTAATAATTTTCCCATTAAAAACGTAAGTATTAGGTTATGAGCCTATAAAATATTTTTGTCGCATCACCATTTAAGTATTGCATTAAAATTTCGCTTGATGCGTGCACGAGTCGAAATAGCATGTAAATAGCAGGGATGTAAAAATCCTGGGTTGGGTTTGGCCAGCAAAAGTTATGCCCAAATCTAAAAGTAGTTGCGCGAGGATATTTGGCAGTAGCAGTAATAAAAATGAAATGAGAAAACACCCACGGAGTGGATTTTTTCCGAATGAATGAATAGGAAATTGAAAAGATGAATGGATCCACAGCGGAGGCAGACCTTGAGTATCCTTATAACATAGAATTTTCTCAGTACATTTTATTTGGTAGGTGACGAACGACGAAGGAAGGACTGAACTTGTCTTAGAAAAAGAAAAGAATAGGGTAAAGTTTTTCTCCAAGTTCTGATCCATGATAATAATACGTGGACTTTGTATGACGCTTTCTTTTCCCTTTTTTTCACATAAGGAAGGGTTGGTCTCATTAGTTACGGCTCGCACGACCAAAGCTTCCACCTTTCCCCCTGCCGTAATGTTAATGCAGCTTTGCGTTTGCATTGTCCTGTAAAGTGTCGGGTGGATTTTTTTTATCGGCGCAGTCGTCTGACGGTGAAAGGATTGAGGACAATTTTTACGTTTCTCGGACAAAGCGAAGGGTGTGGGACTGTGGGGCCATGAGGCCAGGCTAGGCCAGGCCATGTAATCTTCCTTTGTTGCCTTACGTCTTACGAATAATCCATCATTTCCAGGAATGACATTTATGTAACCCGTACGTACGTACGTTACGCAAGTTTCTTTTATGACAAAAAAAGTGATCCACAAAAAAAACTAGGATCATATTTTAAGTCCTAGGGGTGGATATAAGGTTTAAAGTCTTGCCTTACCATACAAAATTTAGACATTTAATTTTTGAAATTTGAAAAATTCTTTTATTATTTTGTCATTTGCCGGTTTAATTCGATCAAACTTCCTCCGATTGGAGTCTGGAATTTTTAATGTACCCATGATTGGCGTTCAGTTTGCTGATTTATAATAAATATTTAATGCTGTCAAATAATTTTATCATTTTGCCATAAGTTAACAGATTAGGGTTATAGCACTTATCTATATTTGAGTTTGAAATTTATCGGATTCTCTTTTTTTAGTAAGTAGAGAAATGTGTACCAAAGTGGACTAAGAACGTAACAGAGATTTGATGATTCATTTTGAGTTGTTCTACCTGGTTATATTTATGGATTCTTGAGCATTTGATTTCAAGGAAGCTTTGTGCATTACCGATTGGGTGAAAGGTAACCTAAAAATACATGCTTCATAGTTGTTGTGTCCAAAATAAGAAGGACGAGGGACTTTGACTTTACAAAAACAACAATAGGGGAATATGCATTCAGTTATGGAAACTTATTATTTGAGTATAGTACGTCTTTAAAGTACAAAAAACAAATATACATATATCCGATTTTCTAAGTGGGTTTCAATTAATGTGAGCTAAGGAACAATGTCTTTTCCTCCAGCAATTATTTCTAATTTATTAAAGCGACCTCATCAGTCAATGCTAATGTAGCTTGAAGCTATCCCCGCCGCTCTTCATGCTAATATTCCTAATGCTAAACCATCTGAAGGAGCTACTAATAAAGATGAGGATTAAGCTTAAAGCCTCCGCACTCACATCTTCGTCTTGAACATTAAGAAAATGAGTTCTCTTCTACATTTTATTTCTAATGCTAAACCATCTGAAGGAGCTACTAATAAAGATGAGGATTAAGCTTAAAGCCTCCGCACTCACATCTTCGTCTTGAACATTAAGAAAATGAGTTCTCTTCTACATTTGGATGTACATGGCCGGCCATTGTTTAGCCAAGCCCCTGCCCTGCGCTGCACTGTCTAAATGATTTCCCGGGCTCTGGATTGCAATGTATTTCTTTTTTTTAATATTTATTTGCCACGGAAAATTAAAGAGGAGAAAATCCCCCATTTTGCGCCGCCCAGCAGACCGTGTCTGCTCCGAATTAAGTGAAATGAGTTTTGTTATTCAGCAAAACGAGCAATCCAATTCAAATGAGTATGGCCCATGCTCGGGCTAAGGAAAAGACGTACTATGTTGTACGTAGGAGTAGAACGTTACGAAATGCATAAGGGAGTGTTGGGAAAATTTTCATCTGACGGAATTCATTATGGATTCATGAAAATGCTCACTTCACGCTCACAGGAGGAAAGGACACAGTCAGGCGTGAACAAAGGGAAAAGGTTTATTAAATATTTCCAAATTCATAATTTTAATAATCTCTATCCGCGCATTAATTCCGCGCTAGGGAATGGCCGCCTGTGGCGATTAAATATTGCGCACGGTACGGTACGGCACTGGCTATGCAGACATACGTACGTACGTTACGTATGCCTCGCCATAGCCACAGGCAATATGCATGTATTTACATAATTGTAATTAATCCAATTCTCTTTTGTGTTTCAGGTAAGTGTCGGAATTTTGAATTTATTCTGCTCCGCCGCTTGACGTCCGTGGCCCTCTGGTTTCTGACTTGATTTACATACGCGATAAGCACATGCGGTTTTAGACTTGAGTGTGCTTGCTAATCAATTATATAATTATGAATTCAACACAAGGTAAGTGGAGTTGTTGATAAGGATCTGCAATCAATTCATAAGAAATTTCCCCGCTGCTTTCTCCTACACTTTCACTCTCAGGCGGCGTACATAATTCGTAATTCTTCCGCCAGATGGCGCACAGCGCGCCGCCGTCGGGCGTTCACTCTCAGGTTTCGAAGCCCTGGCCTGGCAGGCAGGTGCGGGTATTAGCAAAATGCCCGGGTATTTTTTTAAGCTGAAGTCGTATCTTTGCACACATCTCATCGCACGACATCATGGCACGAGTGAACTCGTAAAAAACAAACCACAACGTTTCATTGTGTTTTTTTTTATATTATTTGTGCGTAGTTTTAAAGCATGTCTGTTTCCGAGAGGCTGGTAAACAAAATTCAAATTCCACGCCCGTGCCCGCCTGCATTCCACTCACACGTGAAAAAGCAATCTATTTCCACAAAGTCAAAACCCCCAGTTTTCCAGTTACACGCATTCATAATTAAACTGCCACCAAATGTACTACAGTACATGGTGTAAATTTCTGCACAACTAATGCAATATATAAGAAAACACGGCGGCGCTTAAAGCGCCGTATGACAATTCAACTTTGGCGGGCAGGCGGGCGTCGTCCGTTGCCCGCGAATATGCAGCGAATAAGTGCTTTCCCTTTGTGAAAGTTAGCTGTTCATAAATTATTCAGGTTTTTTGCTGCTATGCCTCCCTATGTTATGTTGTATGCAAAAAAATACGTTACGTAGGAACGGTATTTCAAACCTTTTTGTTATGAGAAGTTGAAAATGAGGATTCATCGTTGCATGTGGCGTGGTCCGCCCCTCCACCGTGTAATCGGAGGTTTTACACGCACGGAGAAACGGGCGACGAAATATGCATGGCAAGGTTTTTGCATTAATAACTCATATTTCACCCGGGCATTTCATTTCCAGGGGAATGGGCGCGGTTCGCCGTATATGTAATATGTACGTAAGTTTTGGATCTACCTCGGTTTTCGTCTTCAAATTAGTCGCGCGCGCGAGTTGTTGAAGGGATTTCATGCGAAAGGAACTGCGTGGTATGTCTTTCAGTGAATGTATGTATGTATCTTTGACCTTTGACATTTGATTGACGGACGGGGTTGAGGGTTGAGGAATTTGAATTGCGGAGTCTTAATAAAACAATGGGGGTCATGCAAAGCCAAGGCAGGCCAGCAGCTTAAATCCTTAAACCGCAACCGCACTCTATTCTACCGCATCTGGTCCCCATGCTTAATTTGCAAATTTGGGAGTAGGAAGCACGAGGGCATTGGTTTCTTGTATTAATCTGAATTCAGGGTGGTTCAGGATATGATTTAGGATTGATTTCATAGTTTTCTACATTAATGATTCTATTTGTGCATTTTATTTATAAAAGAATTGTGCGGCAAAATTATACATTAAAAATTACGATAAAACAATTTTTGTTTGGGAAATACATATGTAGCATTGCTTTTTGTGAATTTAGTTTATGGGATTGTCGAAATAGTTCCATCTAAATGGAAAATCTGTATGTATTTTATACTAGGAATTGATTGCTCATGCGCAATTTTAGGGCTAGGGTTATAAATTGATGCTTTTGAATATTCTCCAAATTTAAAACACATTTTTATGCAGGATACAATCCCTTATTTGATACAAATTTACACAAAACAATTTTGGAGCCACCCATTTTACCCTTACACCCATCTGCAATATCGTCAGATGGTAACAGACCCGATGCTTTCTCCGAGTGCTTTCTCCGAGTGCTTTCTCCCGTAAACTAATAAATGGTTGTACTTTGCAGTTGACTTTTCATCTCCATTCCTTTCCTTCCCACTGAACTCGGGGTCATACCGCGTGCGGATTGTAATTTAAAATTCACAGCTGGATCTCTCCAAAGTCAAATCGGAAGCAGGAAAATGTGGGTTAGCATGTAATCCTGTGTTATACAGTAGTACTGCTACGACCCGGTGAGCGGTGACGCCATTGGTCGATGAATATTACGTACGTACATAGTACGGTGGTAAAATATGCATATATGTTAATTAATAGATGGACTCTATTAATAAAACACACAATTCTCGACTAAATTTGTCAAATTTTGACGTGTATTTTCCATATGCTGTTCCTATCCATATATTAAACCCGACTGTTGACAAGTAATAAGATCCTCATGGGAATTTATGACTTGGCCGCGAATTTATGAAATCCGTAAGTCGCCACGCTTCCGTCTGTCCAATAGGGGGTAAGCTTCAAAGCTGCGTTCATGGATGACAGGGTGCGAAAAATAGTTGCAAAATAAATCACACCCGCTTTTCATGAACATGCGGCTCGGGCGCATTGCCCGGATCGTGAAGATTATGATCATAGCCCGCATACTAGTACACACATAGTAAGTAGCGCCACTTTTGAATTTCTTTACTAGTTTTTAACCGTGTCACATAAATACATGGTATATGCATTCATTTTACGGATAACGTGTGGTGTATCGCTTTCTCCTACACTGGAAGTAGGACATTTGAAATTAAGCGCAATATTTGCCTTAAGGTCGTACGTAGCGCGTATATCATGCATGCTTGCATTATAGGCGGTTTTACCACAAGGGGATGGCAGCCGCCGTAGAGCTTTCACTCGAACCAACTATGATAAATGATAGTGGGGGCCAGAAGATAAATTCTGATTGATTCAACTCAAGCGGAGAAAGTGCACCACCGCGTGTGCTATTGTTATGCATGCATTGCATTGCTGGCCGTGGCCGGAAATGAATAGGGCAACATTGCGGAGAAAGAAATGAAAGTAGATTTGAAAATTTGGTTTGAAACGCAAAAGGGCGGCGCGACGCTCAAATTGACGAAATGATGAATGGAAAACGTTACGTGAGATTTGATGTGTAAAATTTGAGGTAGAACATAAACTCCAATGCACTAAATGAGCAGGATTTTATATGCTAAGATCCGTACTCTATGGTAGTATACTCTATGGTATATCATCTGTGTAAGGTTGGCTTGGGCTATATGTAAGACTCTTGCTATGCAATTTTGAAGCCAATGGAAGACAAGCATAATAATATATTAAATTTGATTTCCTTTTCTATTACATTGCATGGCATGGGTAGTGAGTGGAAAGTTTTATACACGTGTGGGTAGGGAAATCGGTGAAAGGTGATGACGATCCCACCCTGGATTCTTTTTACCCCACACGGAAATCTAATGGAATGCAGTGTAGTGTGACTTTGGAAGAGGGGCCTGTGAACACTTCACAAAATAATTCCATCTTTTTCCCACGTACCGTAGGATTGGATGGAGATCCATGCACCACTCCCAAGTATGTTATGTATGTCAATTCCCAAAAGATCCATGAATGCGAAAAATGAAAGAGAGGCAGGAAAGGAAGGAAAAGTCGATAGCTTAGACACTTGCTGAGGATAGGATGTATGAACGTATCCACCCACTAAGCACTGGGTGAAAGTGAAGTGAGTTGGGGGATCGATTCACACGTTCCAAAGGAGAAGTCCTGCCTGTCGATCCCTGTTATATTGCTCATGAGATTTGGAATTAAGGTATCATTTCCCAGTTATGAAAGAAATGTGTGCCCCTATGCCCCTCTGTATTATTATTTCTGTGGAATTTGATATGCTGGCTTGTATTTCTGCAACTTTTATTGTGGATTTCCATACTTCAAATGCTGAATTCTATTTTTTTGAAATAGGATTGTCATTTTTTCTAATAGGTGCTTGCTTGAATTAAATATACTATTTCTTTGTTAAAAGAATACAAAAAACAACAAAATAACATAACTGCTTTCTCCAGTTTCAGAATGAAATAGCTTAAGCAAAAAAACGAGAGCGGTTTTTAAGGGACATCCGGGTAACCGGATTTCCGGATATTTTTCTTATCTGGTGTATACATTTCCGGCCAATCCGAAGAAGGAGAGCTAATCTTATGTTATTAATCTTGACCAGTTCATTTTTCCCATGAGTTCACGTCCGGAAAGAAAATAGGCTCTCCTAAGCTGTTTTCACTCAAACTCTCATTTGACCGTTTTGTTTATTAGTGCGTAAAATTCCCACCAACTGTGATGGCTGGCTTCGGCAAATACGGCTGTCCTGGTTACGACACCGTGCATCTTCGTCGACGTACGTACGCTGTACGCCAAGCGTACTTCTTCATTTTCTTTTCCCGGAGTAAAAATTCCAGGCTAAAACCTGACATTTCTCATAAATCAATTCGAGCCAGACATTTGGTTGCCAGGTTTTATGCTTGGGGATAAATGAGTTCTCCCATTGGATTTGCACATTGAGAAAGCTCTCTTTGAAACTCTCCAGCTTTCTCCCAGCCGAAAAAAACTAATTTTCCACACGAATAACCCAAATAGAATGTACTTACTGGATGGAATAGTGCAACCGGTGGATTTCGATAAAAACTTTTGAATGGCACCAATTCGCAAATTCCATTCCCCGTTTTATATTTTTTTGAGAGAGGAGAAAGTCGTAGTAGTTGTAAAACTCATTTTGACCTATAAAAAACGGCAGAAGGAAATAATTCACACCCTTCCGCCCCCTACCCCTGTGTATTTGGCTGAGGGGAATGTCAAAGGCGATTAAACACGAAAAACGAACTCACATCTGCACAATTCGGGAGTTGAAAAAGGAAAAGTTCACGGGAAAAAAAAACAAGCCACCAAGTTTTTTTATGAACTCCTGCCGGCCGCGCCACGCGCCGAATTCCTCCTCAAAAGAAGTACGTACATACGTACAGGCGGGAAATACGGGTTCTAGTCATTCCGTCGCGTTCTCCAAAAGACTCAGTCATTTGGCGAGGATTCAACTTATGTCGCATGGTGGGCGCCTTTATTTTCACTTATTGAAGACTTTCACCAACTGGGATGCCATGCCCACACAAATTGCCCATTTGTCAAGCTTGTACAATTTGGCGGACGAGATCCTTCTCCGCAAGAGTGTTAAAACTCCGTTTGAAGCCTGCATACTATTTTGAATGCAAATATGTTTCCGCCGATTCCCCTCCCCTCCTGATTGATGAAACCACCAACTAATCCACCCATAAATATTTTCTTTCGTCGTATAGTAGGTTAGCTTATGCATGGGATTCCTCACTTGTTGAACTCCTGTGGTTTTTCATCCCCTTAACTTTGTGTATAATGCGACAACAAAAGCTTTGACTTTCCTTTTCCTTTCACTGCTTTCTCTGTACATTGGCACTCGTTTGGAATGAATTGGTTGGGCGAGGAATGCCGGACGCTTTATGGTCGCCCATTTCAAAACGACGACGACTTTCCCCTTTTGCATACATACGGAGAAAGTGCTACATACGTACAAACCTACAAATGGATTGTATTGAATTGCATTGCATTGTGTCCGCTCTGTACTACGTACGTATGCTTTCACTCGACCGTAAGACTGGTTTATGTGCCGAAGCGCCCTTAGTGGTTTGAATAAGTGGCAATAATGTTGGATCTCACATTCATTCCATCCAAACCATCCCATTCCGCATTCCCCGTGTTTAATTTGAGATCAAATTTACCACAAGGATTGCTCAATACGTCTCGTCTATGTTTACCGACGTACAACCTTGCTTACTATACTACTACTACAAATACGAAAGCAAATGTCAGGAATTGGGAATGGAAAACCCGTGGCAAATCTTCATTCATTTATTTCTTTGATAAACGTCCCCATAATCTTTAGTTTTTTTTTGTAAAGCTCGTGTTATTTAAATTATTTAATTGTAATAATTCCAGATAAATTTACACGAAATTAAATAATCACATAAAAAGTTAAAATAAAATGACCATGGTTTGACTGCCTCTTTCTGAATAAATTGCACTACTACGTAAATTTTGGCTGAGTATCAATTTGAAAGGAACCAAGGAGTAATTGAGAATACACAGAAGCACGTTCATTTCATGGACGACACCCACGCCTCTCATTTTGTTTCCGATCTTGTGTAGGGGAGGGCTCTTTGTCCAGACGAAGATGGAAAGTCAGTCAGTCAGTCCTTAGTGCGACGTGCGGAGTTTGGAAGTAATGTAACGGTTTTCGCTAAAAAGGAAAATTGCAAATTCACCCAGAGACAAGTAGAAAGGGAAACCGGAGTGAAAAATTAATGGGTACTGGGAATCCCGAGACACTTTCCCCACTCTAAGCATGTTAGCAAGGCTGTTGTTTCTCCCAAGATTTATTTAGACTTGCATCCTTGCACATTGCACACTCATTTCAAATCCATATTTAATGTTGGAAGCACAAAGTCCATTCAATATGAATGAGAATCGTCCCCATTGTTGATGGTGAGGTAGCATAGCCAGCCGGATTTGACGATTCCATCAGGCAGGCAGGCAGGCATGACATCGTACAAAAGGTCAATGACCTTTCCTTTACAATTATATCCTTTCCTTGTACATAAAAATTCCTTTATATTTTTCAGTATGTCCGAAAATGAAATAAGTCGGGTCCAAATCCGTTCCTTGAGTAAAAAAAATAAAAAATTCACTCCCCCCTCAAACTTTCCCGCGAAACATTATTGACCCATTGATTTTACCGAATTGACTCCTTCGTAATAGAAAAAAGGGAGGATTCAAATCCAAAGTTATTTTTGCACTCACTTTACTACTCGGGAGTCAAACCCACGAAGGTTCCTTTGGATTTCCTTTTGTTTTCTCTTCCCCTCGTGAGAAAGTTCGTGTCTCATTACCCATGCATCCGGGTGGCTTTAAATATGCATGCATGGCCTTACATCCCCATTCCGAAGCCATTGCCCTGCCCTCCCCTCCAGGAAAGGAATGAGGAGTACAGGAGAAAGCATGGGGAAAACTTTCATGCCTTTCTGTTCCCTTGCCATGCCATGCCATCCCGTACGTGCTACGTTTGGAAGTTGTGTTTCGTCTACCCCCTGCTTCTCTTCTTCTTCACCCGACCAAATTTTGAATCAATAGATGGATTGCGCAGTGGACCTCTGCGCAACAAGCCATGGGGTTAGGAACATTTTTGGGAAAGCTCAATGGTGAAAGCATAGCTTTGCCTTTTGTAAGCTAGCACGCGGTGCGATGTGGTGGGAACCAACCCAATCGACGAGGACGGCGAATCCTTCTTTCATTCTCGAAAACGAAAACCCAACTTTACCTTAGGTGAGATGTTGGCATAGCATAGCATAGCATAGGCATATACTTAACGTATGTATTGAACGGGTGTAGCAAGTGTGGATGATACGTACGTTACGTACGCAAGGAAATGCACTGGAATTACAGTAAAGAGGGCCAGGGAGTCAATATCCGCATGAGTACGTTACGTAACGCACACAGTCAAGAGGAGTTTGGGTAGAATTAATCCATTGAAGTGGAGAAATTTGGCGGAGAGGGAGAGGTAGTAATTAGCCAGGTGAACTATGATTAAGAAACAATTAGTATCAAGATTTGCATCTACAACAACAAAAGTTTTAAATATTTGATATTTGATGTATGTCTAGGCTTGAATCAAGCCAACACTGGTTATTTGTGTACAAATAGCAAACAGAGTGATAAGCGAATTGGTTGTTATCAAAACTTGTAATGTTATTAAACACGTGCATGGTGTACTCACATTATGACGATTTGGATGTTTACAACCGTTCGTCTGCTCCTGGTTTAATTTGTAACGTTATTAAAAACGCACAGTGCCTAGTGTCCAATGAGCTAGTAACGATTTGTTTAATGAATCTGAAGCCTTCTATGCATGTAGAATTTGGATTTTGCCTTTTTCGAAGGAAAGTACGAAAATAGTTTCAGATGAAACAAGTGTTGCAGACAGCGAGGACATAAATTTGGCTACTTTCTCTTTGTATTTGTTATGAAACAGTATCCCTTTTTTGTTGTTGACAAAAATACTGCAATTTGAAGCAGGTGGCAGTCGACTTTTCTCCTCAATCAAGTCTACAACCATTCTGTGTAGTACTTTGTAGCTTAAAGCACATTTGCCAGTTTTTTCTTGTTTGCCTAAATTTTGATGATTGTTCATAGGGTTTCCCTTGCATTTAACCTTTTATATTTGCCAAATTAACCTCTGCTAAATAATGCTTATACATTAGCCTCAACTCCATATTTATGAGTTAACTCTAACTTGTGAAACTCCCAAAGTTTAAGTTCCTTGTATTGGATTTGCCATTCCATGTCCAACTTTCTGAAACCCTTTCCCCTCCCTGGGGCCCTACGTACTTTCACTTGTGTTAATTTTCCAATTGTGTAGTGGATTACGTGGCAGTGAACCACAGAAAGACACGAGACATGCATACCCATGCATTTGGAGCATACTTCCAATCGTTTGAGCTAAATTTAAGCCCAAAACTTCCCAACTCCCCTTCCCCGCACCGCACCGCACAGTAGTACTTTCTCCACAAACCTGCAGCCCTTCAAAACCTACATTGTACGTAACGTAGCATGCACGGAGTGCAGTAGAAGTGCTCTGCCCAACCCCCATTTGAAAATACATACATACATACATACGTATGTCGTTCGTGTATTGCATTGAGACGAAGCCCCCATTCCCCGAAAAAATTCCCCCATTCCTCGTGAAGCGCGGCGCGAACCCACCACCACCGAATTCGGGTTAGTTTCGACCTCCTCGGTTGAAATTCTCAACAGTACAACCCGGGAGTGGAAGGAGGAAGCAAGGACGACGGCACGGAGAGTGAAAGAAAAGAGGAAAATTCTAGTGGATAGGAAAAGGGAGTGTGGAAGGGTTCGGAACGAGGCTTTCTCCTTAAATTTTAACACAAAGGCGGAGAAACTTGAAAACGGAGAAAGTCAACTTTCTTTTCCGAATCAGAAAATTGAGTGTGGATTTGAAAAAGTAGGTTGGGTAAAGGAATTTAAGCCTGCATATCATTCCGAGGAATAAAGTTGACCGTGTTTTCTTTATGCTCAGGGTGAAAGTTTGCAATATTTTTGCCGTTTTAGTGAAGTTCGAGTCGGTCGTTTCGCGTCGCGCCGCGCCGCGCGAGTCAGAATCGTGTGAAAGTGATAAAAGCGCGGATCACGTGCTTCCGCACCATTTGCGTCAACTAATGGAAAAAATTTAGCCAAAGTCTTCATAACTCAACTAACCTCCTTTTCCTTGGAGAAAGTACGTAGGAGAAAGTGTTCATTCTGTCCACGTGTTTGGAAATTTTGCGTGTGGAGAAAGTTTGCTTCGTATTTGAGGGGGTGACAATTGGGATTCCGAATACCATATTTCCGTTCCCAGGAAGGATTCTTTGAATTGGAACCGCGCCGCGCGAGTCCCAAATAAGTAAGTTTTTTCCAAAACTCAAATGTAGAGAATTTCTTCCATTTTTCCATCGTCTCTCAATTCAATTAATGGGGCTTCGCGATTAAAGTTGTGTTCCATGGATTATGTCTCTCCACTCGATGGGGGACAGTATCTGTGTCATTAATCAAATGGACGAGGTCTTTTGGACAAGACAAGGTGGAAGCGTCGTGGACTCGACGGTTTTCGTTGTACGACGGAATGTTGGAGTTCCGTCCACTTCGTTTAAACTTCATGTCTAGTGTACATCTTGTATTCGACTGGACTTGGGAAGTAATGTTTTCGATCAATGTTCTCTCTTCTCAAAACTGCGCTCACTCTCTCCAGTTGGTTGGACGTCGGAGGGTCAGAATGACTTGACATTTTACTTGGGGAGCAATTCCTGACAAACTTATTGCAGCTCTTCATTGTGTCAATCACGCGGCGTTGCGAAATACGTGTTTCATGAAGAAAAAAGTTAATTGTGTTGAGTTTTTTAAACATGCTGTTGTTTTACAAATTTGTTTGTAACGATTCCTAAAATTTTTTGAAAAATGCACGAATTAGACACTCTTTTTAAACTTTTTATAAAAATGGATTTGGCAGAATTCAAAAAACCGTAAGAGCTAAAGGAATAGGTCATTTCCATTGGAATTTAGATTTCAAATACATAATACTACCATGTTGCGAAAGCTAGCAACATTTTGTAAACATTTGTAAAAATACACTTGATATTTTTGTCAATCGCGTGCAAGTTTCCCAAGAACCTCCTTCCTGAAACACTAGAATTTCCCCAGCTGACAAATTACACCTAAACCACCGTATTTAAGAAATCCTACCTCTTGTACGGCAATTTCAATGTTTTACGAAACCGGACACGACAATCTAGTGGAATTTGATACAAACCCTAAAATTGGGTTACGCACGGGTAACTTTTGTAAACAAGTTTATTCCAACTGTCAAAGCAACCAAGCAGAAGTACAAACGACTGACTGCGCAGTACTAGGTAGGCATGTAGCTCCATGTACCACGTCATTCTGTATTTACAGGATTTCCTGAATTATTAATTCCAACTCCAAAGTACTTACGCCTTTTTTGACGACAAACGCATGTCCCCCTTATCCCACATTGCCATGGCTAATTCCGTACTTTGTCATTGGCTGTCTTTCTAAATATTTTACTTTTTTTTTTACAAATGCTTCCTTTGAGTGTAATCGGGGTTGGAAATGGTTGGAAACACACGTACGTCCACACCACGCCTTTACGCAGGCTCCGCACCAGGTTTTAACAAGGAAAATTCAAAATTTAATTTCTCGTCGGTTCGGTATACAAACACCGACGGCTGCTGTCACGTCACCGTCACAATTTGTAATTAATTAGGCCTGGCCGCGCCGCCATGAGGGTAAGGGGAGCGAGGATTTAGAATTGAGATAGCATTTGTGCAGAATTTAAATAACACGGACGCGGGAAATCTCCCCACCCCTTTTCAAGGAATTATTTTCTAATGACTGCATTTGTATTCCGCCACAACGTGGCTTCCTCGCGAGACTTAGACGAGACCCACCAACTTTCTCCACAATGGAAAGACACGGGCGACGCTTTCTTTGTCATTGACGTTCTGAGTTTTCATCCTTGTTTGGCCCGGCCCAGCCTGGCTAAGTTTTTGGGAGGTTTATTTACATAAAGAAATACACACACAAAGCACAGCACAGCAAAGTTCAAGGAAGCGCGCGCCCGGCATGGCATAGCATTTGCATTGGAGAAAGCCAATGGCATCGCTGTCAGGGAATTATTCTACTTTCAAATATCAACTCAAGCGGAAAAGAAGGGAGCGAGGGAAAGTTTACTCATTTTGAAAGGCAAGCAATATTAAGGGAGTCAGTCGTTTCTTTCCCACTGATTTCAGTCAATAATCAAATCCCGTCCTCCCACTCCCCTTGTAAAGTATAATTGGATTTTGCGAAATGTCAAAATCATTTTATTTTAACTGTACACTTTATTTTTGTGGGAGTTGAAAACTAACTTTTTATTTATTTGTCACAGGATTTTAAGAGAAATGCATGGGATTCAAACAACGGGAAAGTGCCCTACTTTTAATTTTAATTAACTTGAATGGTTTGAGTTGAATTTTAAAATAATACATACAGGTATTTCCATAATTAAAAAAGCATAATTGCTTGCCATGTTAATGAATTGTACTTTACGTTTTTTTTTCATGAAAGCTCACATAAGGAGATTACAGTGTATAAGTACTACTGGATAGGTTTTCCACGGTTGACAAAATGTGATTATGGCTTGTCAGGTTTTTCTTTTGCGGGATTTACGAGGTTGGCTGGGTAACAGCGGGAAATCCTGGGAAAAAGAAAGTAGCATTCCTCTTAATATTGTGCCAAATAATGACTAAGGTGGTTCACTAGTAGCATATAGCCATAGCATTAGGGATTCCACTTAGGACAAATTACTTTCTTCCAACTCACAATTTACATTGAGACATTTTTGCTATTCAACACATTGAAACATTTTATGGATTTAACTGAAACCCGCCATTTTTTGCAATGGACTGTTTTCTGACAATTTGAAAATATCAAAGTTTATAAAATTTTCGTACTTTGCTTAAATTTTCATACGATGGAAGTTTGCATGCATAAATAATTTTATTGTGTATGTGGCCATGGCCTTTGCCAGTACTAAATCCACACCCTAAAGTGCGAAATTTGATAGTAATGGCATTTCAATTTGTGTTTAGTCCGTTTAGATTTGGTAGATGTAAATATCCCACTTGTATACTGTACACAACACACAATACATGGAATTTTGCATGCAAATCCCCTCATTCCCTACTTACATTTAATGTGCAATTCAAACAAGACAAAACAAGGAATAAGGAAATAGTGAATACCCCTAATAACTTTCACCTGCCGGATGCATGTCATTTTCGTCGCACAATAAACTCCGCCGTAAAAATAAATGAACAACCCTGTCATGTCCTCAGGAAGTAGTAGAGTCACAAAAGGGGAGGAGTGGAGATCCTTAGGAGAGACATCAGCCCAGGAAGAAAATGAATGAGTGCGAAGATACAAAACTGTCGGGAATTTCAAATGAGTAATTTCTTGAGTCCCTCAAAGGGGTCAACGAAGCGATAAATGAGGAGGATGAAGTCGGTTGGGTCGCATGTTGCTTCTCAATGCAAACCATGCAAATCCATGCTAACATTTCCATTTTGCATAAGGGGGGAGGTGGGGGAGTCAAAATCTTTTTCTTTATTACTCGAACGTCTCTTTCGTCGAGTCAACAGATTTGTCAATGAGGATGAATGACGTTGACACATTATTTGTGGGTGATGAGTTTGACAGGGATCGTACGTCATCTTTTCATGGGAAGTGGAGAATGGGATATTTTGAATCGATCCAAATTCCCCGCCAAATACGATCTTTTTTTATATGGCATGCACTCTATGGTAAAATCATGCCAAATTTGTTGCTAATTAACGTCATAAGGTACGAATACGCATATAAGCTGAAATGTTTTGAATCCATTCGAATTACCGTCAAATACAATAAATTTTTTGTGAATCTGCACATAGCACATATTTAATCATACCCCGTTACTCGCCCTGATTTAATGCAAAATAAAATATTACAGGAAATATATATACAAATGAAAGAGCCACAGTCAATTTTATGTGCTGTGATCAGGTTCAATGACCTTGGAAATGCTACAATTTGGGCCAGCAGTTGAACTGCAACGGTTTCATATTACATTACCCTAAAACCTATGGTATCCTAAAACTAGCCTACAAAAATAGCAAGCCCAACCGACCGAAACTTAATTCTTTCGCATAAAAAGGGCAAGGCGCATGCATATGTTATTTGTAGGTCCTACGTTACGTACGCATGCAAATTGGATTCGGCGGCGGCCACCGCTCTATAATTTATCCAAAAAATTTTATTTCTGGAAGTTCCATTTCCCATCCTTTCCACTGACTATGGATACACACATATGGGGTCCACGGCTTGTCCCATATTGATTTTCCACTTGTATTTGCTATCCAATCCATCCGCCTGCCTTGCCTCTTTCGTCCCTCTTATTAAATTGTCCAATTTTCTAATCAAATTATGGGAAGATCCTTTGCATATTTAACGAATAAAATCCAAAGGGGCGGACGGGTCGTTCTTTGGAGGAGAAAATTCTATTTCAATTTTCAAGCGTCCGCGTCCCGCCAGGGATATTCACGTACCGTACGGACTCTGTACATATTTGATCTTCAATTCAGTCGGTATGTAACGTAAAGGTTTGGTATCTGCCGAAGACAGGACAGGCGGAGTTGACGTTGACGTTGACATCGAGTATTTTATCAAATGTGTTCATCGCGTCTGTTGCTGCTGCTGCTTCCTCTGTACCGGATGTTGCTGTTGGAATGGATGGATGGACGATGGATGCAGGCATATCTTTGCCAATAGTGAAATCGTATTTTGCATGGAGAAAGTAGATCAGTGTTTGTGTATTTGTGTCGTTTGTATGTGTATTTTTGGAAGATATTTACATTATCAATAGATAACAGGACACAGGCTAAAGACGTAAAGTCTAAAATAATACATGTTTGTGTTTTATATAATTTGGATTTGAATGGGTAATGTTTTTGAAAATGGAATATTAGAAAAAGTTTTTCAAATTTATACATTATCTAATTTGTGGTATTTGAATAGAATTTCTTACGGTGAAAGCAAATTTGCATGGGTATGATTACTGAAAACCGAATATTTGTATATCCTCGTAATTTGTAACACTTTTTGTTCATTTTAATTGACTTGTGTCAGAACTTTTCAAGTTTTTGTCGAGATTGCGAATCTACGCGTTGCTAAATCATACATGCAAATCTTAGTAGTGGATGAGGTTTCCCACATTGCTAATGGATTCGTACGACCGACCGTCAAAATTTTGAAATGCCATTTCACACAGGAAACTTTATCTTACTACATTTCATCCTTAAATTGTCACTGAAGATATTACAAAGCCTTTACTAGTTTTATAATTGAATTGCGCCAAGAACAGTAGCCATACACCCCAAGCCTTGAGTAGATTGAGATTCCCATAAAGTGGAAATTCCAATCACTGCTGATGTTTTTTTCTCCACAATAATTCTAATTCCCACAATATTCCTTTTCTATTGTACGTGCAACAGAACAAGGGGATTGGGATAACAGAGCACAAACACAGGAATTAAGCCCCAGGCTATTCAATCCGTGGAATATTATCCTTATGATCTCCAGTCACTAATTATTCCCCGAAGCTATACTACTCCACCTGTCCAATCCCATGCCATATGCTTGAATTCGACTCTACCTGAGTGGTCCGGAGTTAATTAATTAAAATAGGTTATGAGGAGAAAGCAGGTAGAAAATGTGAAAACGTGACATTGAGATTGCATTACACAAATTAATTTAAACTTTCACCCACCTTGCGTATGTACATCATGCATTTGCATTGTATTGTATTGTGTAATACATTCATGCATGGAGAAAGGTACTTAAAACCTGGGATCCCTCGGGCAATCACACAGTAGGAAAATAAAAACTCCGTTGCTCTTAATTAGTAAATTTTAAATTCAAACGTATGCAAAACAAGGAAAATCCTGCGCACCACGCAAAACTTAATGCTTTCTCCGTGTATAAAATTCCTGAGGGAAATTCAAATTCACTGACTCCTTCTCTTTCCTGCGCCTGCAATCAGGTTAAATGGGTAACTGCTGCACTGCACAGGCCAGGAGGCCCTGTACTGAAACCCCGGGTTGTTTTGATGACGGTTTGCTATGGGCAATGAAAAAAGTCATCCTCCGTTACAAATAGATAACGACGTTCCCGCGGACAATGTTCTTGGGAAAAGCTCGCCTTAAGTACACACATAAGTATTGCATCCGAGGCAATTCACTTTCACGGACGAAGCGATTTCTCCTCCGGAGGTATAAATTCCCGAAAATGGGCCATGAGATTGGTTCCTCCAAAAACTCGCCGTCCTCGTCGTCCGTGCTAACAGACGTGGACTCCATTACATTTTACGCCATGCAATGCCATGCCATGCGGCATGACAAGAAAAAGGATCGAACGGGCTGAAAAGGAAAATGCTGAAAAGATCGGCAATGGAGGATGGCCGGGCCGGGCCTAAGGCACCAAATCTCAAATCCAATACACTGGTGGGTATGAACGCGCGTGGCGTGTACGGTGAAAGTACATAAATACGAATTCGGAAGAGTCGTGGTGAAAGTATAAGAGACTTTCTCTAAATTTGGGGAAAATCCAGACATTTCTAAGTAGAACTTTTGTGGAAAGGTCGGTTTTTAGTTTTTGCATGGATTTTGCCAGTATTAACGTTTGCAAAAACGTTTTTAGTAGAAATTATTAGAAAATTCTAAATATCTAATCATAAATGGGCGAAATTCAAACATACTCATTTCTGGTGCTACATAAAAAGTTGCTGAATGCCCTTATACAAAATGTAAGTTGATAACTTTCATTGTACAATCTTGAATTCTCATTTCAAAATCATGTGAAGGGGCATGTATATTTTGCAGCAGAATTTTGAACATTCCCCCGGGGTAATATTTATACCACTAGATTTCCCTGTAATTGCAAATTGAGAAAGCAAGGTCACGTCAAAGCAAACCTTTATTGCATTTCTCTTTCCTATGTATCTGTCACGAGGGCATCAAAGTCTTTATGAAATACCTCCAGGCTATGTTACGCTGCACTGAAGATTGTCGGCCGTAACCATTCCCCGGCCCAGAATCTACTATCCACTTAATGGTGAAATTTGCATCTCATTTGAATTTTTATTCAACCGCCATAATCATCATTTGGAAATTCCTCCAACGCGGCGTGGCATGGCGCGGGAACTTTGTTTTCTCCATGCATGTGCATGTGTTCCCTGTTGGAAAGGATTCATCACCAGAGTACGGCAATTTACGAGGATGGGAGAATGGGTCCCGGGCAATTGAGAGAAAGGCAAACGAGGTCATCCAATTAAGTTTTAACACGAAGTGTCATAATGAGCGTTTTCCATATCAACTTGTGTGATGGAGCCCAGCCCAACTCAAAAGACGTTTGATGATATTCCGTGCTTTCTCCCTGAGCCATGCAGAATTCTCATGCTCAAAATTACATTCCATTCCCACATCTTCATGCCTTGAAGCATTTTGCAGCGAGGAATCCAAGCATGCATGCATGCATATGGAACTTTGAAAGAGCCCGCGTCTCGCGTTTACNTTACGAATTAAGTTATACCACGCCAAGATATGGCGTGAGGCGTGCCGCGCCGCGCCTTGTAGTATTATTTCGTCTGCATCCGGCCAGATTAATGATGAATACTCGGCGGGAATACGCCACTCTTCAAAGTTTAGACTCTAGGCGCCTTTTCTTGGTGGCAATTCAATTTAAAATTAGTCACATTCCTCCAGCCATAAAAGATTCGGAGAGAAATCCAAGGGAAAATGAGTAGAATATTTTTGCGAAATTAAAGGGCATACTTTTTCCACGGGATTGCGTGTGCGTCTCGATTTGAAAATTCCGAGATTTAAATTAGTTGAAAATTTTGCGTTATTTGACGCACATGCGCATTTTCCTAATGTAATGTAATATAAAATGTACAAAATACGGAATACAAAATACGGACAGGCAGCTTTTTTTCATAAGAAAAAGTCAGGCCCCATGTTTGCCAACAAGTAGAATTTATTGAATGGGAACTACATACCACTAATCTCTGCGGGGAATAAATTGGTTGGCCGTAATTGAAGGTTTTATTTGATACAGCAGTATTTGCGGAAACTTAATTGGCTTAATACACCAAATTAACTGTTACCATGCATTGTGTGTATGTATACATTATTGGTGCTCAAATTCTAAGCTCTGGGTGTATAATTTGACTGGCCCTGAAAATAGTCAAGCCAGCCCCGCGCGACTTCCCGCCCATCATTTCATCAGACACTATTTATCAGAATTAACGTTTAATTTCCCCAGCAATTAAATACTGATTAAGAGCCCAGGTTTTGTAGATAGTAGACAGAAACAATAAAAAAGTTATAATTTTCTCAATTGGTGGGATTATTTAGGGCATTGGTTGAATTATTTATCTTTTAGGAATTGCATTGCATGGGGAATCCAGGTCACATGCCACAAATACCAAGTTTTTTTGGCATAATGTGTGGCGTGCATGTCAATCATGCACATGCTATGTATTTGAAAGCCAATCTTGTATAGAGTTTGCGTTTGTCAAATTTGGCATAACCTAATAGTGATGGGTAAAAACAATGGTGGTTTGTGGTCACGTATTAGACAGTTCGGGATTGACACCTAAAAACTTTACGTAAAACGTTATTAGCTGTGCCGAGGGCTAGTTTATAGCCGGCTTTCTCAATTTATATTAATGTGCCCAGCTTACATGTAGTAAAGGGACAACAGGGCAAATTAATTAAATGAAAATGCATTACTTACTAGACAGTTCGGGATTGACACGTAAAAACTTTACGTAAAACGTAAAACGTAAAATTCAAAAATTTTTACGTGTCGTACGTAAAAACCGGTTTTACGTAAGAAATTTTACGTAATTTTTTACGATTACGTTTCGCTTTTACGTAACCACGTAAAACACTTTGGTACCTATGAAAATGGAAAAATAGCATTGATTAAGGTTAAATGTGGTCAAACTTGACTTCAAAAGCTATTGTTGACCTCCCTGACCCCCAAACTACAACACCCGCCAAACCCGCCAAAAAACAAAAATTCGAAAAAACGCGCTAAAATTCTCAAAAAAACCCGCCGAAAGTCGAAAAGTCCAAAAACCCGCCGAACTTGCCAAAAATTAAAAAAACTTCAAAAACCCGCCAAACCCGCCAAAAACTCGAAAGCCGGCAAATAAGTCAGAATTTCAAAAAACACGCCAAAAAGTAAAATAAACAGCCGAAAATTCAAAATAAACCTAGTAAACCTGCCAAAAACTCAAAATTACCGCTAAATCCGCCGGAAAGTCAAAATACCAGCCAAAAATTCAATTAACTCTCAAACGTCAAATTTTCGTCAAATTTTTGAAAATAATTGTTAAAACTGCAGCAAATTTGTTTCCGCCAAGGTTTTTTATTGGTTGGACTGTTTTTGCGTAGTATAATTTTACGTGTTGAAAATGGTCGATCCCGAACTGCATGACGTAAAACGCTATTCGTAAAACGTAATACGTAATTTTGGATTTTACGTTTTACGTTTTACGGAGCGTTTTTACGTATGGTCAATCCCGAACTGTCTACTATTGCTGGGGATACGTGTACCTAATGTCCAAATAGGGATTGTGTCATAGTTGTGCGAATAGATGCGGATTAAAATTTTTGTTTATAATTACAAACAAAAAACAAGTGAATTGTTTTATTGAATCTTAAGGCCGTTAGGGATTTATAAGTAAGCCGACCTGAACAAAATAAATTAAAAGGTGATTTGACAATTTTCCTGCGACAACTCTGCAAACTAATATACATAAATTGTGCATAAGAGAAGAGTGGATAAAACAAAAGCAGTGTTCAGTCATAAATGCCTAAGTGGGTTCTTCATATCTAAAATATATTTGGTCAAGTTAAACATTGTCTCCCGGGATGACGGGCTGTCCAAGTTAGCGTCCACTCCACTGGCTAAGCCGCTCTCGTCGGATATTTGGAATTAGTTGTTCAAACATGCGTCCACATTTTGAGTTTTTAACTCACTTTGCTTGCGTTTTATTACATTAATTGATTTGCCGTTTACACTGCCAGTTTTTTGATGAATGTTAAATTCAAAGCCAGCATTCATGAAAGATGTCCTCAGGTACTATTTTAGTTAGCAGGACATGGCATGCAATTTGCAAGCAGGAGAACACCGTATGGATTTTTAAAATAAATTATTTAGATTATATCCAATTTTGAAATAGCGCAGTGATACATTTAGTTCAAGTTTACTAGCCTACCGTGAGTAAATAAAAAAAAAGAAGTAAACTAAACTAGATTTTACACACAGTTCGTTCCAACTTCTTGCAAGATGCGACGCGAAATTGCAAAGGTGAAGCAAAAAGCGGTGCTAAAACATGTCAATATAGTAGCGTGTGAAAATCCTCCAGAAAATAATTCAAAGGTGACTGCCGTGACACGTGCTGCAGCTGGGTGCCCGACACTTCATCACATTTTCTTCTCGAGTGGGCCAAATCCTCACATTCTGAATACGGCTGGCTCGCTTGGAATTCCCAAGAGATTCCCATAGATTTATTAAAGCAGAAAAATTATTACTTACTACAGGTTTTTGCCAACGCGAGTAACCCAGACGGACCCCTCCTTTCATCCTTTGCAAATGAAGATGCACGGCGGAAATGGTTAGACTGTTGTGATGCAGCCGACAAATGCTGTGATCGGATCCAAACGAGTCATCCTCAAAAAACAAAAATGGACGAAGGTAAAATTAACTTTACATGCTTTCAGCCGTGTCATTATATTTGAATTCCGCGCGACATTAATCACATGAGACAATGCAGTTGTAGCTTGGGCAGACCTATATAATTCTACTGTTCTAATCCGAGAAATATTAATTACTAAGCGACGTATGGGCTAGAAATTTTTATTTGGTTTCCAATACTGATCGCACCTCCTTCAGACGTGCAAATAACTCTTCCCGTAAGTGGTAATATTGAAGTGAATGCTCGTTTCGGTAGACGTCCTAATGCTAAACTCTTAGCCCCGAGTCATTTGTTAGCACTTTGAAAAGACAAGTGAAAGCATTAGGGGGAGAGACAAAAGTCAAGTTGATTGATTGATTTCCATTTTGCATTCAGACCTTTAGCCGAGCCCAGTGGATTCTCATCTCCTTGCAAGATCTTCGGCTCCCGCCGCAGTCCCGCCCCTGCCCTCAATGTCTCTCTGCCTGTATAATCCCCTTCCCGCCATCTAAAATACGTTGTCGTTGTATGCGAGCTAAAAGTCTTAACGTAATAGATAGGAATATTACAATTCCTATGTAGTTGTAGTACAGAGAAGTATTTGTTTGTCAATTGGCTAAAGGCCGGGGGATTTCCAAACTTTTTAAAATTAAAGCTTGACCCACAGCATGAGCGGCGCGGCGAGGAATAAAATGACCAATTTAAAACATCCCACACAAATAACAATTCCAATCCGCCAAAATTTAATCAAAACAAATCCCATCATCTTGTCTTTGTCAGAACTGGAATCCTAAGGCTGGAAAAATAGCTGATTTAATTTCTATTTGTTTGGGGAACGGATTTCTGAGTATTTTGCTTAAGGGCGATTATACAATACTCTACCCACCCACACAGAAGGGTACCTTTGAAAACAAGCAAGCAAGAAGCATCTTCATTTCTACGCTAGTCCTTTGTATGCAATAGATTTTGTCTAAGAAAAAGCTCGTTGCTCCTAATCATCATTCATTTCCGTTACCCACGAGCGTATCAGTTCACGAGTCACATTCTTTTCACTTTGAAGCTTATGTTTCACAGTTAAGTACGTGTATTGTCTTGCGTAACTCCCAATGTGTGTGGAATCGATAAAATCGTCTTTAGATAATGATGTCTCATCACCGGGAAACCATGGCTTTTCATCCCCTTCGAATCTGGTGGCTTCCTTTTCCTTGTGATGATCATGTGCCAAATTTTCTTTTGAAAAATTAATCATGTGGTGTACGAATTATGGCCATGGCTTTGTCGCATGCATGTACTTGTAATGTACAGAATATTACTACATACTACTACGTATGAAAAGTAGCTGGCCAGGAAACTTTCCCCTTGTCGTCTTCCTTTCGTTAATGGAGAAATATGCATGCGAGGTCATATGTAAGTCGAGGACAATAAGAGAATGAGGCACGCCCCCATTTCCGCCGCCGCCGTCGTCGCCGCCATAAACATATTTTTTGGGTCGGAAAATACATGCATTTACATTTTGGCTAGTAAAAAGAGCAGCCATGCAAATCCCACCCCCTGTGCCGTCGTCGTGGATTGTGTGAATTTCTTTGAAAAATTAATCATGTGGTGTACGAATTATGGCCATGGCTTTGTCGCATGCATGTACTTGTAATGTACAGAATATTACTACATACTACTACGTATGAAAAGTAGCTGGCCAGGAAATTTTCCTCTTGTCGTCTTCCTTTCGTTAATGGAGAAATATGCATGCGAGGTCATATGTAAGTCGAGGACAATAAGAGATTGAGGCACGCCCCCATTGCTGCCGTCGTCGTCGTCGCCATAAACATCTTTTTTGGGTCGGAAAATGCATGCATTTACATTTTGGCTAGTAAAAAGAGCAGCCATGCAAATCCCACCCCCTGTGCCGTCGTCGTGGATTGTGTGAATTGCGAATATGTACGTACGTACATGTAGTCTGGATAGCATTAATGTCACAGGAGGATGTCAAATGTCATCTTGAGCTCAAGCTCAAGTCTAACCAACCAAACAGGCTATGCGGTATGCGGTGTTTCCGCATAGCGCATAGCATACCTTGGCATGGCAAGGAGAAGTGATTTAGTTTCCCGTGTAATAAAAGACATACAAAATGTATTGGGAGAAGGCGCGGGCGCGTTCGTGTTTTTCCCAAAATGGATTATGTGGTCCTTTTTCTGATATTGGGCTACAATTTTACGACGCCACGGTCCTTGGGAAACGCAAAATGTCAAAAGTGTCGATAAAGTTAGGATTTATTTGTGGATGCGACATGCATTCACAATGCGGTTGTTCGATTCTTCGAAAATCGTCGTTGTCGGTCAACCTAAAAATATATACGCGAATGCAGTACATGTGTTTTTATACTTTTAGCAATGTGCTCAATTGCTTTGCTTGAAACTTCTTGGAAGTTGCAACAACTATAGCCATTAAATACTACGTTTCATTTCATGACATTTTACGGTTGCTATCAAGGAAATTTTATTGTTGGCTCTTGGTATTGAGTAACATGAGTGGTCGGACTCAAAAATTTAAATTTAATAGCATTTGGTTTCCTTTTTAATACCAAAATTCTAAAAACTTAAGATTGTGAAGCTTTATTGACCACAGCAAAGATAATTTTAAAAGTTAAGATGTGGGGCGTCTTTTCAGGCAGCTTTCGAAATGAGTTCTGTAGTCTGATAACCAGAACTCAATTGAAATTGAAATATCGTACCTCGCAGGTATTTAAGACAGTAGTGTAATGTCCACGACGACCAATTAAAATAATTATACACGGCTGTACCTATAAGTATTTTAGTTTAAATCGCGTAGTACATTCAACCAAATTAATGCAATTGCTATTTTGCAGTTCGATGTAAGGGTTGTGTAATTTGTAATTGTTTGAACCTTCTAACCCAAAGCTAGTAATTGTGACGAATTAATACAGGATTTGACCAGTTCGTAGTAAAGTTTCTTTGTACAATGTAGCTGGCCAATTAACTTAATAGTTGCCAGGCCCAATATTAATAATATTAAGCCAGTGCTTGATTCTGAGAATTTCCTTGCTAAACGAAGAATTCAAATGCTAATGGATAATTGGACATGTGTTTGCTTACACAAAATGTAGTACCCCGGCGGTGCCCACTCCATTATTATAAGAGAATAGCATGATAAATGACTTTTGGGTTAACATTTCTCTTGACCTAAACACTTTTGCTAAGAATTCTTCTTTGACAACACCATGTTTAAACAAGGGCTAAGGACTTGAGCATACAAAGAAAAGCATTAAAGAAAATGACATTTGCAAACCTGCCACACCCGCCCGCGCGCATTTGCTCTGGCCGCCGTAGTGCTTATATGTAAAGTTGATTGTCCTATTCGGAAAGACTTGACATTGACTTGAACTTGATTCAGTCTCAGACGGCGCCAATTTGTTTTATTTGCAAATTTGCAAAAAAAATTAATAACTTTTTTTGCAGTTTGGCCAAATAATTATTTGCCAAAAAGTTAACTGTGCTAATTTTCGTACTCAGTATTAAAATGTAGTTAATTTGAGTGGCACTTAGTTAATTAATTAAATTAAACACAACAGTTGTGCACTTTTCCTTCCTTTTATCGTAACTTATGATCTGTGGATCCATGACTGATATTCAAAGCAATTTAAACTTAGAAATTCGACTATTAAGTTAGACCCAACCGTCACCACCTTGCTTATTGTTCTAATTTCAATTGTTGAATCGGAAAGTTAACAGCCCACGGAATGAAAACAATGAAGTGGAATCATGGATGACGACGGTGCGGTGGAAGTTGACTAAAATCGGTCATCATCAACAAACTTTCTTGCCTTTCACTTGATTTCCTTGTGAAGAAAGTTTTCTCCACTTCAGTTGGGAATAGTTGGGATGACAGGGCATTTGGCAGGAACAGAAACTGATAGTGATTCCAAAGTCCTTTCTTTTAAACTGTCTATTTTCACTCATGGCTTTGGTGGGTTGCGTTTGCGTTTGGAGAAGGAATGGAAGGACCCGGGTAATCCTCCAAATGCCCTTCTCATGTCAGTCTCAGGAGTTTGAGTGAACATCTTCTCCTCGCTTTTCCAACCCACAGTGAATCCCTCATTCTTGTTGACTGCCGCCTTTTCTGAGTCCTTTTGTTTTCATCGCTCCATCCAGTTTTCCACATCTTCGATGCGATGCAAGCCCCTGTTCACAAACGCTCAAAATTCGGCAATGAACTTTGAGATGCTGCGAGAAGGTTTAGGGTGGTCCGAATCTTAAGGAAGATAACCGATAGCTATGTATGTATGTATGTATGTACATACAATACATAACCGATAGCTATTGGTGGATTTTTGTTTTTCTGAATGTTGTGCACTTAATTTGTTTTTGTTTCACTTCCTATAAAAATGATCATGCTCATTCCTGTATTTCTATTATTAGACATGTGCTACATGCTTGGTTCAATTTTATCACGGGAATTGGAAGCCATTAAAAATATTGCAATAATTTCACCTGTACCTAAATAAAATTTAGTTCCGACTTCTTCATGCACCTGATTCAAAAATTCAACTACAATTTAAAACAATGAAGAGCTGAGATTATCCTAAAAATCAATCTTGAGCGGGTGCCACCCTGGGCTCAGCTGAAGGTGTCTTCAGCTGGGCTTTTCATCAGAAGAAAAGGCGCGTCAGCCTTCCTCACGAACCGAATTTCATTCTTGATTAATTACCTCATGAAATGCGAGAGTAATCATCTCGAAATCATTCCTTTTCTTATTCCCCTTCATTTCCTCCATCCATTATTCCGCCATCACCAAAATTTCCCACTCCGTAGTGCACGGTTGTACAATTCTGGACGGATCCCCGCATCCACCCCCACATAAATCCCATCCACATCCACGTAAAAGTGGCAGAACCGCACCACACTACCACCAACAAAACCTCAACCTTGGGATAAGGGCACGGACAGACACCAAGATACCCGGATCCGGATTTGACTCACCATCACCGTCACCGTCCCCACCCGGCACTGGATAAAAAAAACCTTTCACATTAAAACCATCTTTCATTACCAAAGAAAAGTTTAAATTGAGTTTTGCTTTGATTTTGACTGAGAAATGCAGTGGGTGTCTCCTTGGGCTTGAATAATATGAATGAAATTGGAGAGGTTCAGATTTGACAAAAAGTTCACTTTCGGTTTCGGTTTCCATTAAAAATGGGAAAATGGCAACACCGCACTCGACTTCTAATGGCAAGTGCTAATGGACTTT
>JAAXYW010000899.1:0-27825 GCA_036851895.1 Orthonychiurus folsomi | reverse complement strand
CGAATCCACGTACATACGTACGTACGTCCACAGGGAAATGAATTCACATAGTGACGTGAGTTTTCTCATCAAAAACCTGGTCAGGAAATGAAGGATCTGAAGTAGGAAGAAAGTAGATACGTACAGCCTAGCGGGGAAATGCGGTTTGGCCGGAATAGTTAAGGTAGGAAGACAAATTTCAAAGCGTATTTCCACCAATTTTCCCGATCCCAGCCCCAGGCTTTCCCAGCTACTGAGCACGGGGCGGGAAATATGATTTGCCATTGCCATCATCTCACATACACGCAGTGCCTTATAAACTACGACAGCACGTGGAAACGTAACGTACGTACCACAACCCAAATAAACCCTTTCTTCGTTGGAAAGAACTCATCTCCATCCAAATCTCTAATCCTCATCATCATCAAGTCTCCTAATTCATCCTCCTCAATCCTGTTTACTCAAATACTCACTTCTTCAGATGAAAGCAAAGTGCAAAGTTTGTTTTCCTTCCCTTTTCCCATCCCGCTTCCATTTGATAGAAACCAGTTCGGTGCGGTTGGTTTCCATTTAATCTCCCGTTTTTGAGCCAAGGACAATGCATCCCTGCTTCGAATCGTCTTTGAATCGGTTAGTCTGTCTAACCCACACACACATACATGTTAAAGTGAAAGAAATTAATTTGAAAAGAAGCGGGAAGGCATTATGTACGTATTTCCGAAATTGTATGCTACGTACGTGCGTACGTATGTTAGGATTCGTATTCCATTCAAACCTTCACATTTTTACATTGAGGAAATTGAGGGAAAATTATGGGTTGATTCGGAGAAAGTTGGGGAAAGTTGCACGGAGGTATGCTTGTAGTTGTGTGGTGGGTAGGGAAAACTTGGGTGGTCTTAAAGGGGGATTACTTCCCGCTCCCGTCAGTGTGGGAAAGGATATGTTACCTATACTAAATAGCATAAAAACAACCTTAAATTCTAGGCCTTTTTTCTTGGGCTGGGTGCTGGGCTGCACATTGTGAGAAGACGAAGACATGTCGTTCCCCGTGAACCCCGTGCCCGGATCCTGGGGAGCTCAACGACTCACTTTCACTTGATGGGGGACACACCGGGAGCTGCTTTTCTTCTTCTTAAGCTCTTTTAGCTCGGCCTTTCTCTTTTTTCAAGGGGAAAATGCTCCCCAGAATGTAAAGTAGATTTAGGGCCAAGAGTTGTCATTCATAATTTTAACTCAGTCGAAGGGTAGGGAAATCCTTCGTGGGTTGGTGGCAGTGAAAGTTTTTCTCTTGCCTGTCGTTTTCACGCATCCTTTCCGACGCGTGCCGACGCGTGTGACGTGTGGTTAAATTTTGAAGTTTTCCAACGTTTTTTTGTAGGAAATGGAAAGCTATACAAAGTGAGATGAAATATACCGATAATATGAAAATATAATGATTTTTGAGATTTGAGGCACGCATTTTTGTATAATTTGAAGTGTAAAAATCAATCTTTCGGCTCCCCTAATATCCTTGATGCTGACTCAGTCAGCCAGTTCAAATCTGTCAAAATTGACTGATGTGAGGTGAAGGAAGCGACGAAGCACGCGATTTCAAAATGCAACCTCCCGATTTGGTCTTTCACTTCTAAACGTTTGGCACGTCATTCCCAGTCAATGAAATCCCGGGTAAATGTACCATTATGAACAAGTCCGAGCGGTGGCTGGCTCCCCCTCCCCCTTCATGCATGTATTCATAAACATAATGGGCAAAGGATTTTAGTTTTTCCCAAGGGAAGGAAAGAAATGATTAGCTTTGATTTTTCTTCACTGCGCCTCCTCAAAACAAATGTTAAACTGGGGGCGGATGCGTGCGTGGACAGGCAAGTCAATATTCTTTCAATTCCTTTAATAGTGGACATACACATTGCGTACGTATATGCTGGTAGGCTTTGATGCCCCCCAATTTCTGGAGGCGGAACACGTTTGAACGAAATTGAACGTCAATCGAGGGACGAGGAGTGAAAGTAAATGGGAAGATGCTCATTTCGTTCCTCTCGCCGGACTTTTGCATGAATTTCAATTTCTCTCTTCAAATATGTATGGAGCGGTGATAGAATACAAATTTTACATGCATGGATGTGTGGATTTGACGAAGGTAGGTTGGGTAGGTGGTCAATTGCTCAGCTAATCCATGGGAACTTAACATTGGTTTCTTTATGGATTAATTCTTTTACGAATGGAAATTCAAATAACCCGCCAGGCGAAGGCCATTTCATTTCATTCCTCATCCCCGCTGATGAATTGAATAAGAAATCCAAATTATACAATCAATGACATCCTGGAAAAGTTTGGTGAAAGGAATTAAGTGATAAAAGCAACAAGAAACTTTCTACTTTCTCCATTAAATTTAGCAAATATTATTTTTAAAGAAACGAGCGTCCTCATTTCATTGAATAGGATCTTGTACAAGGAAAGTACAAGATGCTATGAATTGAATCCTCATAAATACGACGACTCCCACTCCCTAAAGCGAGGCAGGCAATGTTGCAAGGGATTCAAAAATAAAGTTGAGGTACCCTGCTATGTATACCATAAGTTTTCTATAAGCATTGCATCCATACACATGTATGTATATTTATTCATACATATTTTACATGGATGGAAATGACATACATACTAGGCACAAAACGCCCCTGCTCCAAAAATTTCTCCGAAAAGCCCGCAGTTGCCTCCCATCCCGTGAATACCTGTTTTGTGTTGTGGAACGGATGAAATGAAGCCAATATTTTATGAGGATATTCACGGACGGGGCGAGCGGACTTGGAAATGAATCCCATAAAACATAAACACCTCACACTCACCGGGAGAAAGGAGAAAAACTTGAGATTGAACCTATTTTATTTGAGTGCATCATGGAAAGAATACATGATACATGTGGACCTGAAGATGAGGGGCACGACGCACGGGTGATATGGTATTACATTTTCCCGAGAAGAGCTTTAGTTTTAGACAAATAAAATATAGCCCATTCCTCAATTTAAGGCGAGGTCCCCGTGCCTCGGTATGATATATAATATAATTGATGAGCTGAGTTATCTGAGCGTGAAGTGCTCTGCCAGCCAAAGTACGAATTTCCCCACTTTCCCTTTGAATGGGCTCCCGTCCCGTGCCCTATATACTTTAACCCAGCCTCCTTGTGTTGTGTTTTGTACATTGGAGATCCTTGGGCATGGGTGCATACATACATACATAGCCGTGTGGCTTGGCAGAGATCAAATGGGCCAAAGGCGAGGTGAGGGAGAAAGCGACTTTCCCTCCTTTCGCCTTTTGACGTTGAATTACACGTACACTAATGGTTTCCATGAATAGACCCTCCATTTGTCATTGTGAAAGCATCATAAAATCGTACTTACGCATTCTGCTTCTGTCAAATCTAGAGACGTACGTGGAGAACCAGTCCGGTTCAAATGTTTTTTTTGTAGCTTCAACAATGGCTCTGGTTGCACTCTGTATTCTGAAAGAGGGTGAAAAATAATACGTATTTCAGAATTTGGGAAAGTTCGCGTCGGTTACATTTTTGTGGCCATACCGACACCTGAAAGAAAAGCTCGCACCTGATTGGTTGTTTGAATAAAATCGCAGGCGGACGGACGAAGGTACAATCCTATGTTAATAAATAGTTAAGGATAATTCTATAAATAGGATTTCAGATAAGGTTGAGGCTTTCCCTTTGTACTGTAGTTCAATCAAACCGAGAGTATAACATGTAAGTCTTCTCTAAACAAAACAAATTTGAATTTGTCTACAAAATAAATTACAACATTCTGAATGATTGCAAATTGAAAATAGAACTTGTAGTGTTTGCACGTGGGATTGGATAATGGTTACGCACGGGAGATTGTGTGGAGGGATAGGAAAACTTCTAAATCGTGCAAACCTACTGATTTCTATTTTGGTTTTAATCCATGCAGCCTCCCCCTCATCATGTTTTACTTTCTCCAGAACTAAATCAATATTGATTCAGCTCAGGCGACGAGATGGGATTTGCGTATGTACCTCNCTCCCCCTCATCATGTTTTACTTTCTCCAGAACTAAATCAATATTGATTCAGCTCAGGCGACGAGATGGGATTTGCGTATGTACCTCCGCCTTGTCAAGTCCCAACAGAGAATGCAAAACTCAAATTGTGCAATTTACCAAATAGAAAGAACTTTTTTGTGCGTCAATGAATATGCAGATTGGAATATACAATATTTATTAATGTGTGGTGTAAAACAATACGTATAGTTTGGGGGTGTTTTATTTTAAGAAACTTGGCATATACTAAGGTAAGGTTACTAGGCAGTAATATACCCTTAAAAATAAAATACTCTTAAAGTAATCGTCTTATTTAAAATGTATTATTAGCAGCGTGAAAATCTTGCAAATTATTTTGTTGTTGTACGTCACGTTCGCATCGTAGACTGTGTAGTTTTCTGCAAATACCTCAAGCTGCTTTCACTAGCTCCAGGAATCCCAGCCCCAGTTTCTCTCTCCTTGTATTTTTCCTAGTTTTTAATTAAAAACCTGACACCCTGTATTCTCTGGAGCTATTAGCGTAGTTGGAATGACAGCCGGCTTTCCGCTTATTCGCGAAATCCCTTGAACCCCGTTTACTGGACTGGGGGAGCTCGTAAAATCTTACCTCTGCTCAAATTGCAAGGAATTACACGTCTTGTCTAGACCCCAGGCCTTAATTGTCTGTTTATTCTTGGGCCTTCAGCGAAAGGATTCCCTGAAGGATCCCAGCCTTTAATAATGTCAGACTTTTTTTATCTAATAGTCCAATTACTACAATTTAATATTGTTCCTTGTACTGCTGACTTTGGGATTTAAGGCTGAGGCTCAAATGTTGACATATGCACTATTTTCAAATGTGGTTATTGCTCCCTGGCCATGTGCTGTATTTTTAATAGCTGAAAGGCTACATCTACAATTCTAAGGATAATACTGTATTCCCTGGTGTAGTGTGTGCAGGCCAGTTTTATTTTCTTCTATGTACACATTTATTTTTTCTGTTATTTCCAGGTGCGAAGACTACAGACGGTCTCCCTGGAATTCCGAGCTCCTATCCTGGAGAAAATGGGAAATTTGAGCGACCTTACTTTGACATTGTGGGTTCTAGGAATGTGAGCGTCTGTGGTTGGGCAAACCGCGTCCCTTCGGTGCCGGATCAAGCATCTTGGAGAGAGAACGGTAAGTTAAGCGTATTTTTTGTTGTAAACTTTAGATTTTCTTAATTTATCCACGAATATAAGTGAAACACTTTGAAATTTGACGGTTTGTAACCCATTTGGTCAATTTACATGCAAACCACATATGTTTTATCAAATTAATGACCGGATATGGCAATCAGGCCGGATTCAAGCCATTCCGTTAAATACAAGTGTCCAATTTGATGATCGCCTCATAATACTTGCTGACAAATATCACATCACCCGAAAGAATCATAACATCCTCCTCCCCACTAAAACATAATGTTCTCACATCCATGAAACATTCATTCATTGCCTCATCCTCCCACTAGGATACATTCATTTCATACATACATGCGTATGTTGGGAACGGGTTTATGCACAAATGCTTTCTACTTCCGCCGAGCGGGAATCATGTCCGAACTTTCACTTCCCCCCCGGAGCGTAGATGAACACTTTCGGTGCTAAAGGATTTCCATTTTGATCCGAAGTACGCGTATTTCCCACAGCTTTGTAGTGGGTTCCGAATTTGCATTTTCCATTCCAACTTAGTCGGTCCTCCACCATTAAATGACTACTGGACTCCAGGATTGGAGAACATAAATGCGGATGAGGAGAGGAAACGGTAGTTAACCTCGTGGCATCTTCAATTTCGGAAATGTGAATAAATTACCTACCACCCTCCCTTCTGCTAATGCATCCCACTCGATTTTACTGGCCAGGCTAAAACCCGGGTATTTGCTGTTAGGTTATGTACGTAGGATTTTGCAGTTTACTATACGGGCAACCCAATTTATACTCCTCCGCTCATAAATGCAGATTCCCGTTTTCCATCCATCCATCCATCCAGCACAATGGGCCATTGGATTTCAATCCCCGGGACCAGGCAAATGGGCTAAGTAAATCTTGGATTTCAAGTACTGGCAGGCAGGAATAATTAGAGCATGACCGAAACCCCGGTGACTCGGCGTGGAAAAGGGGGGCTCGGATTTTGGCCGGAACTCAAAAAGAAAGCACAGGAAACGGGCGTACATTATAACATACCCACGGATTTGTATGTACGTGCGAATATATGGATCCATTTTATTTATTGGAATCCCGCATTCCGGATTATTGGATTATTTCATATTTTGTGAAGGTTTGGTGCATTAGGCGAACAACGGCGTAAAATTTAGAATTGAAACTAAAAATAAACGCCTGGTTGCGTTGTAAACAATTTATCAATTTATCCGAATTTGGCATTTGACATGCATAAGTGAAGGAAAGTCATGGGAAGTGGTTCATCCATTGTTTCCCGGTTGGTTTATTGCCACAATGATTGGCTGACCAAGAGGAGGGGGATAAAGGAAAACAAGTGAATGGGCACACATCCCAAATGGTCGTCTTCAATAAAAGCAGACAGTTGACAAGTCCAGTCCGTCCGTCCATCAAAGTGAAAGTGAAAGAAAAAAGAGAAAGTCCGGATCTTTCCCCGGTGGATTCTATTTTTATTCTTGGCAAACGACACCGAAGCTCCTTTCCCCCGACTCCCAGAAGGATGAAGACAGTGGCCACATATATTTCGGATCGGGGAGCTATTACCTATAGGCCTATACAAAGTTACTAAGTATATTCAGTTCTGTCGAGGACATCTTATCTTCCTCCGGTTCGCTCAGTATTTAGAAACCTCTTTTTTTATATCTTTCACGGGGGAAAGTACCGCACATTATAAGTTTTTACGGCCCACCGTTAACTCCAGTGATCCCCGTTTTCAAAGCTTCAAGAATCTTAAGTACCCCAAGCCAAATCCTGTTTAAGAACTCTTTCACAATGGAAATGTATAATTTTATTGAGTGGGAACCACCAATTGAATATTCAAAGCCTTCATTTTTATGTGTGGAGGAGGGGGATTCTTATTGTTTTGAGAGATAATTTAAACATTGTTTCTGAAGGGAATAGGAATGGATTTCGGAGCCAGCCTCTTTTGTTTAACCATCGTGAAACCGCAACTGTGAAATATAAGATTTCTGCTTTAAACTTAAAGTTTTAGTCACATATTTGAAGACAACTTTTAAAACATTTTGTTCATGAATTCATATTCAAAACAATATTTAAATTCAGATCCATCCAACATTTCCCTGAGGGAAAGTCAAATTTCGTGTTGCAAAAAACCGCGGATACCTTCCAGCCTATGGGAAGTATTTGGTGAAGTGAAAGTAAGGCGGCGGAATACTTGGAAACATGTGGAAAACCAAAATGGCAAAACGGTTTTTCTTCCCTATTGAATCCTGTGGCTTGGTCGGTCGTCGTTCTCGTCGTCGTCGTAATGGGAACTGCGGAGGGCGGAAGGAAAGAGACGGAGGAAATAAGTCTCCTTTCTCTTGAAATGCCGAGAGGGAAAATCTTTCCTACTTTTCACCGGCAAATCCTAAATCCCTCAAGTCCTTTGAATAAGATTGAAAACTGAGTCCGTCCTCAGCTTTATCACTGTCGCTGTTGTAGTCAGCCCGAGTCTACACGGCAGGGCATTCCCTTACATTACATTATGTACATACATAATACATGCGTAACGTACGTGTCTTTTCCACGACCCGCCGAACATCCCGACACCATTTTACGCCTGTCTTTCCCGTCTCACTCCCATTATTTAAATATTTATTATTTATGAGAATTGGGAATTCCCTCCACGTTCAAGCGGGTGTCTCAGAGGAACAACTCAACTTACCCCATTTTTTAATTTTTATAGGATACACTGCTAGTTCCGCCTTATTTACAATAATATTTGCTTTCCTGCCACTGCCTGCAACTTAAGCCCTCATATCATATCTGAGCTGACCTCTTGTTTATTTACATTGCACAAAAGGTCAACAAACTGTGTCAACGGACTGACTCAATACATGCTTTGATGTGGAAGCGAAACCTCTTTAATATTTTTCCATTCAGGAGAAAGCTGCTTAAGTAAAATTGAGAAAGGAAAGGGTTTTGGGTGACAAAGTAAAAGCCATTGCACCAAACGATGGTTCATTTGCTCAGATCATGTGATGGAATGGATTTATATACTGCACCCTATGTCGGAGATCGATTTTGAGTAAGAGCAAAGGTGGGGGATTGCCCGAGGACGTCGGGATGTGGAGAAAGTCGAAGGAATCCTTGTTCACTTTTCAACCTCTTGAGAACTCCACGAAAATCTACGAAAATATCGTTGGTAAACAGTATGGGATGGAGAGTTCTTTCTGAGAAATTCTAAAGGAAACTTATATATTAAATAATTTTCAAACTATATTGGAATGTATAGATTTATATATATATGTATATGTATTTGGTACTTGTCAATTGGCATAGTTGATTATAGCGAGAACATGCTGTGACCAAAAGTGGTATTCTTTCTACGCAAGGAAAGACTTTCTCCTAACTAGATTTGCACTTTCATTTTGTGCAAAATTCGCACTTTCCATGACTCCTGACCCATAAGCCATATGTATCCTGCCTGCCAGCCAAAATATCTTTTTCCGATTCCCCACCTTGTTTTGTATGGTGTCCACGTCCACTCCAAATCCTTGTCATTTTGACGTAGATTAACGTTCAACTCTTACCAATTTTTCCTGAAATATGCATAGCACAGCATTTATCACACATGACATGATTGCAAAAGTTCACCAGGATATGCAGCCTTCGCGTATTTATACACTTTCGCTATTGGCAGGTGTGTTGCGTGGCTACGGAAATGGCGTGCAGTCAATGTTATGAAATGTGTGCTACACACAGTGAAAGTGCGATGAACTTATTTCAACTACGTACGTACACCACGTGGTAAATAAGTTTTCGATAGTAACTGAAATTTTTTTTTGAGAAGTAACTTCAAATTTTGATACATATTAAAAAATCTCTCTAAACTATAAACATTATATACAAAAACTCTCTCAGCAATATTTTTTAGAATTTATTCGTAAACCCGCCTAATGTGAAAGGCGAATAACGACAAAGGCTATGCGTCATTTCGGCACACGCTGCATTTAAGCATGTATGTATTTTGTATATTGTGGACCATGAAGAGCCGAGTTTGCAAATTTGGATCCTTGGGCCTGAAACTTATATACATACACGACTGGAGACGAAAGCGGCGGGTGCCGTCAAGTTGAAGATAAGAAATAGGAAGGAGTCGGGTGTATGTGTGTTACAAATCAGAGTAAACGATGAGGAAGAGTTTTGAGGAAATCATGGCTCGCCTTCGCATGAGGATTTCATGTTTGCTTTGCCTTTCCTCCGGACGACAAATGACATGACATGACAGCTCTCTTATTTTCCTTCTCACTGGAGACTTGGCAGTCAGACGGCAAGGACGGGGGGATCCAGGATTTCCTCCCTTATGTCACAGGTGTAGTATTTACAAATCTACCCTCGTTGTCGTCAAGTTAAAAGAGATGTCAGTCATTCTTAGCAGCTGCCGTTGTAAGGATTTCACCTTCCAGGGACAATTGACTTTCACTCTCCACTTTCACCAAAGTGAAAGTTGAGACCCACGACTTGCGTGCTTTACAATTGTTCTTTTTTTTTGTATGTATATCAACATTCTTAGCCTTATTTTTGGGAAATGTTATTCTAAATATCTGCAACATAACATTTGAAACATCGAATTGCCGGAGGCTGGATCTGCAAATCCCTGACTTCCTGTAATATGCATCACTGTCAGCCAAATGCCTTGAATCCTAGACCTTTCCTCCTTTGGGAAAAATGATTTTGGCAGATGATGAGCCGAGTTACTAATTGGGTTTAGGAGTTTTGCTGGGAGCTGGAGAAAGTTGCAAGTTTCGACTGCATGACTTCTTCTCCAGGCTGAAATTCTCTAGGATACACACAACTTAGGGTTGAGAGAAGCGAAGGAGTAATCTGTATAGTCGGTTAAGCTCTCGTCCTCGTTTCTTGAGTGGAATCTACAGGATTGCGTGGGGAGCCATTGGATCGGCACTAGGCATTAGGAAATAGGTACGAGTACGCGATTTGTCCAAGAATTCCTTCATCCACGAACAGGAACTCATTTAAAACTTTTCCCGAGGAGAAATTCCGGGGGTGACTCCAAGTCCGAATTGCGAATTACTCTCCCAATGACAAATCTTATGGAATATGAACTTTTTAGGTCAAAAGTATATACTGCCAATTCACATGTGATTGGGATTTACGCACAAGGATAAATCATCAAAATTAATCCACATTTTTGTAATGCAAGTTAATATANAATTCACATGTGATTGGGATTTACGCACAAGGATAAATCATCAAAATTAATCCACATTGTTGTAATGCAAGTTAATATTTTTTTGGATCTTTCATGTATCATAATTTGTTGAAAATGGTCACAAGGTTTTTTTACAAGTTAAAATGGACGAAAATATATGTAAATCATACACAGATTTATGTGCTAGTCTGGTGAAAGTCTCGTTTCACCGGTTCCCAGATCCCGGCGTGACAAAAGCCAGGAGGTAAATTCCTTCAATTTTTTCCTGTCTCCAGTCGTGCATGAAATTCTCACGCGCTGGTCGGACGGACCATTTGCGTCGCAGTCAATGGCTTCATTAAAACGGCTTAAAAGCACACCGAAAAGTTAACCTTTGGTCTCGGCCGCCTGGAGGGATAAACGAAGCAAGGAAGAAAGACGGAGAAGGAAATAGTCCCGCGTCTTTGAGGAAAGCGGGCTGCTCCCCCATTGGATTTTCTTTGGGCTGTTCCTTTCATGTCGCGTGCGTGTGGACGTAAAAGACGTGGGAACTCGGGAGTCGCCTGACCGCAATTGAGGAACTGGAAATTACGATTGGGACGTGCAGCGTTGGGTTGGGTGTGAGGCGATCCACTTTGGAATAGGCATTTTGCGGAATTGAGTCAAGTTGAACGCTGTTAAACACACCCTACTATATCCGGTCGTTATGGCATGCCATGCCGCTCCAAAGGGTCAACTCACTGACTCCTTCGATTACCCACCGCTTTCTCCACTTTCACCACTCCAATTCATAAATTTTCCTGACTACTAAAAAGTTTCATCCAGAATTGGTATGACTTATGGGTTTTGACATAACGTCCTCTTTTCTTATTGTAATATGGGTAAATTCAATAATTTTACTGTAAATAAAGGTAATGTAAGGGTAAAATAAGGCAGTTATTTAAAAAATCGTAATAGTAATGTCATAATGCAATTCAAAAACTTTTTGTGATTTGAGTCATTTCAAAAAATTCTCTTGGCGCCTACTTCAAAAATGATTACTCTTTATCAAAGGAGATTTTAAGGTTGTGAATGGGTGGAGTGCTGATGATGTAAAGTTGGCTGGCTGTTGTTTTTGAGGCACACGCGCCGGCATTGTACGTTACGTTACGTAAGCCATACTTTGTTTCTGTGATGTGAAGCCTGTCTGTCGGTCCGAGGGATCGGGGAATTGTAAAGTTTAGGGTTGAAGTCACTTCATGAATTCTTAATCAAGCCACACTGTTATACACGTCTTGATGCCGTGCACTACGCTTGCCTGCCTTCCCTCAGTTCCTAATCGAAAACAAAGGATGGAAAGACCGCGTGTTTGGCTTCTCCTTTTAACAGAAATTTAAAGAATACATTTTGCCACCTTTGCTCTTTTGTGTATATGTATGTATGTGTGGATTTTCCATTACATATTCCCGTATAATTTAAAATTACAATAGTTTAACGACAAGTTTTGAGTTTTAAAAGGAGAGTCGAGTCAAGAGTTTTTTTTTATTGTAGCGTCATTTGATCAAGGGGTTATAAGGGGTCGCTTGCCAGGGTCGGTCGGATAAAAGGGACGGCCGTTCAGTGTTGGATGCCGTTGGGTTGGAAAAATAGGAGTGGCGCCTACTACAAGCATCCACGATTTCACGTCAGGACCCCAAAGGAAATTTATGAGTCCGGAGAAAGTGAAAAGAAAGTTTTGGGACAGAAAGTCCTTCCGTTCACACGGCTCATTGAGTGACTCACTGGCCAAAGAAAACAAGGGGTCGACTTTGGCTGGACCTGGCCTGGCTTGGCCTGGCGAGAGGGGCGGATCGTAGTCGCCGTCGAGAAAGGAAATAAAGCGGGTCATTTATTTCCTTAATCCAGTTTAAGGAACTAATTCCAAGAGAACGGGTTGAAGGAATCGGTGCAAATTAATTAAACAAAAGTGCGCCACTGGATCCGGCCTCGGTCTTCACAGTACATGAAAACAAAGTGCACATTTATTAGGATGTCATTCAAATTAAACGGATCATCTCATAAATGGGGAAATCATGTTATCTTGCATGTGGATTTTAGTTAGTCAAAATGAACTGCAGTGCATGTAAATTAATTATGCATGTATTACGTCATCGAATATTACATTCACTGGTAACTGTGATTGGTAGATTTTTCCTGGTGCATTTATTTTAAACATTTGATCTGGAATTCTCACTAAATTTCAAAATTGGATGAATTTACCCCTTATTTATAAGCATTCTGGGTTATTGAGTGAAAGGAATTAAGGCCAATTGACACGGTCAATTATGCAACTGACCAAAATGCAATTAGCTTCAATAAAACCGTCACTCATGCTTAAAATTTGGTACACTTGGCGTTAGCCAAGGGATCTAATCAAACCCGCATCCTCACTCAAGGGCTAATTTACTGTAATTTGTGGAGGGTGGACACGAATTCAATGCGTTACAACGCAGCGCAGGGCCCCCTTGTGAATTAGTTTGATTGGAGAAAGAGATATTCACGCAAACCCACGCTATGCTTGTATACAATTGCATATTATAAATGCAATATAATTTGAGCTCATGTATTGTAATGGACTGTTGTAAATTTTTAGGTATCCTGGATCCGGAAACGTGACCTCCACGTCCTCACATCCACAATTTACACATTCACGGGTGATGCTCGTTTCGCCATAATCCATCCAGAGAATTCCAATGACTGGACCCTGGAAATCCGCTACGTTCAGAAGAGGTAAAATCGAAATGTGGTAATTTGAAGTCCATTTATTTTTACGTTTGGAACGTTCTTTTCGGATTTTAGGGATGCGGGCGTGTACGAGTGCCAGGTTAACACGGAGCCCAAAATGAACATGGCAATGCTACTCAACGTAGAAGGTAAAATTTTGATATTAAGGAATCCAATTTTTTGATTATGACGTTTCTTTAATTTTGCAAGCTAAAGTCAAAGTACATAAAAGCAATTAATAAAAATTCTTACACTTTTCAACACACGCATGCATGGGAGATTCACTTAAAGCACATTTCTGCCCGCTGGTTCAATTATGAATTCCCCCTCTTTTGTTGCAGATCGTGAAATGCTTTCGGAGCAAGGGATCCTCTCCACTAGACCCACTAAAGGTTTCTGCATTTTTTTCATTTCTCACACTAAATCGTTGGTTAATTAAGCTCAGGAAGCATTATCCATTGCATTTTGTTTATTATGCACATTTTGAGTGGTACTGTACTGTCGTACGCCTGCCTGCCTATTTTTGGACATAATTTGACATGTGCTGTGCTCCACAAGTTACGTTACGTTGCGTAATCTTGGAAAGAATTCGCTTAAAAATCTGTATCTTCACATGTACATAGCACAAGACAAAAATGCAATCCCACGCTTCAGTGCTCCAAATAGATTAGTATTAAGGCAGAAAACATCCCTCCTAAAATTGACGTCCGTCACGTAAAATTATTAGCCAACACAAAAACCTACACTCCAGTCAGGCCCATGCCATGTCATGCCATAAGATTGGAGGGTCTAAGAAAAAAGATAAGAAAAAGAGTAGCATAGCCTCAGCGAAGCTTGAGAGCCTGACAAAAGCGGAGGACAATGCAAAGGAGTTTATGGCTCCCACTTTCCCCCAAATTCACTCGGCGCGAAGGAAAGTAATTTGAACGAAGGATAAATGTGCGATATATTGCGTGGTTATGAATGAGAATTTTTATTACACCTGGACCCATTCCGAGAGGCGGAGCGCGCCGGGTATTCCTTGTGGCCATTCCGTATGCTGGCGTCGAATACATCTTCATATTTTCGCTTCCATAAGCACAACGAGTCTCACAGGAATTTCTGGACGCGGGAGAAAAGGAAACGAGAGAAATTTGTCATACGTACGAAAGCCATTGGCCTAAACCAGCCTTGGACATAACGTGGAGTAGCCAGGCCTACAAAATGTGTAAAATTGTGAAGCTGCGCGGCCATTTTAAAACGCGCGCTCACATGTGTTCCACGTATTACTTTCCGCCCTTTTTCAAATAGTAATTGGTTACTTCAAATATTATAATTGGATGGTGAGCTTCATTTTCTACTTGAAAATCGAGGGCAAGCCTTCACCGAATTTGAAAATTCCCAGAATAGAAAATAATTCAAAAGTCCGCCTCAAATCATTAGCCATTAATTTAAATGGCGCCCTAATATGTGACTTTCTCATTGTGTGCTAATGATGTACGGTTTGCGGGTTGGTAGCTTATTTGATGGCTGGATTTGAGAATTCCCCGCTTCATTCCTCAAACATCATTATTCATACGCCTGTAGTATGACTATCAAGTCCACAAGGATTCATAAGTGGAAATTGCGGTTATTTTGATTCCAAGGGTGAAGTGTTGGAGCGGGGCCATTAGGAAATGCACTCATCATTACCTTCCGGACTGGAGGGCCTTTGTACGGTACAAGTGAGCCAATAATAATGAGTACGCACTTGAGTCTCCACTTCCAAAAGAGTCTCAGCCAGCGCATAATAAATAATTTGCTAGGGAATTAATTATGTTTGTGTAATTCTGGAATTGACGCTGGGTGAGAAAGCATGGGCGAGGCGAGGCGCTTTCTCCCCTACAGCGCGGCACGGCGCGGCAAAGACGGCATGTGGTGAAAGGGGGAGAAAAAGTTTTCCTCCTTTTTTTTACTCTCTGTTTTTTTATTGCTTTCTCCATTCCTTGCAGCCACCAGTTTTGTATGGTCATAGCGTTGAATGTTTCTTATCCGCTTAATATTCTGCCATCACAAGCCGTGCATACATATGCTTTCAGCAGTACCGTAGTACTATATTACTATTCCCGCCTTGACCCTACATAATATGTTAGATTAGTTGTAGTAGTGTCGTTTCTATTTGTTGAAAATTCAGAATCCTACTATTGCATGAGCATATGGACTACTATGGTTGATGTACTTTCATATGTATGCAGATTTAAAAGAAAGGACTGTTTTTGCAGAATCTCAAGCTAAGATTTGGGGCCCGGATGATGTGTATGTAAAGACTGGGAGTACAATTAGTTTGACTTGCTCCGTGAATATCCATTCTCAACCCCCTGGCTCTGTTTCCTGGTTCCATGGCTCAGCGGTTGTGGATTTTGACTCTCCGCGTGGTGGTATCAGCCTCGAGACGGAGAAAACGGATCAAGGCACCACCAGTAAACTCCTCATCACTAAAGTTGACTCCTCCGATTCCGGTAAAGGAGATTTGGATATTATTTCACTTTTTGTGTGCAGTTTTGTTACATTTATACTTTTTTGAAAGGAAATTACACGTGCTCTCCCTCTAATGCTCAGCAATCCAGTGTTTGGGTTCACGTTCTTAATGGTAAGTACATATAGAAAAGATAGCGCATTTCTACACAACAGGAGAAATGCAAAATATAATCAGTGGATTTTCGCAAATAATGCTAGGTTGAACAGAAACTGACAATGTCTTTGTTTCATAACGAATTGTGCCCGGAAGGTTTTTGAATATGAATTTGAAGAATATCACGTCTAACCTAAGTCAGACTGACAGTAAGGGCGGCACATGGCATGGCACTAATAGCTAGAATAGAAGAGAAAGTCAACGAACCCTCACCCACCTGTGTTACAACACAAGAATGGCTACGGCTGGCTAAGTCGTCTTGTGTTGCAGTACAACGGAGGAACATAAAAGGAATTGTTGAAGAGGTGGAGTGAGTGAGTGTGGTGAAAGTCAGTTTCTCAACTGAATTCACTAATACACTCCAAATTCAAAGAAAAGACCTTCCCCCCCACCTCTCCGAGGTGTTACTTCAAATAGCTCACCCAATTTCCCGCCGGCACATTTCCTGTACAGAAGCCTTTTATTCCCAAATTCAATTAAGCTTTCCTTCATCTTCTTGTAAATTCCATTCTTGGAATAATCGTCCCCTTTTCAAATTTACGAGCCCTTGAACACTGGCGTACGTACGCTAACCTTAGCTAGGATTATGTTGGCGTCTCCCAAAACGAAAATATATAGTTAAGCACCCCCTAGCATGTATCGCGTATAGATGAATACTTGATAGTTGCAAATGATAATATTTATTTTTTATTAATCGTACATTCTAGGAGAACATGGAATAATCGTCCCCTTTTCAAATTTACGAGCCCTTGAACACGGGCGTACGTACGCTAACCTTAGCTAGGATTATGTTGGCATCTCCCAAAACGAAAATATATAGTTAAGCACCCCCAAGCATGTATCGCGTATAGATGAATACTTGATAGTTGCAAATGATAATATTTATTTTTTATTAATCGTACATTCTAGGAGAACACCCAGCCGCCATGCAGCATGGAGAGCACGGCACAGGAAGCAAACTCACCTCCATGTCCGCCATGTCATCTGTTACGTGCTTAATATTTTATTTTAACAGGTGATAAAGCAATCCTAGGATTTCCCAGTACTAGCACCTAGTATTTTGTGAAACCTGATGATGTGGCACCTAATATTTGGTACATAACCATGTAGTGAAACTGATTTCCCTTTAATGTATGTACTACTATATATCGATAAAGACCTGTGATATGACTTCCAATCGTTCACGTAATGTATACATGTAATTTGTGAGTAGGAAATTGAAGTGAGTTATTTAAGTAGGAGGGTAAATATTATTGCATCCGTTGTATTACATATATAGACATTACATCCAAAGATCATTACTTATGTGTGTAAGTTAAGAGGTAATTATAATTACAAGTTCTGTGCAGTTGTGCAGCCGTGTTGTGTTTTTTGTGGTAATACGTACACGTATGTCATATTACATATTTCAACCCCACCAACTTTCACCACGAGTTTTCCTATGTGTACAGACAATGGGAGGAGTGAAAGCGTGGGAATTTGGGCAGACAAGAGGCCAGCCATGTGTGAGTGTGAGAACAAATCCATTCCTTGTTGTTTGCAAGGAAAAGGACAAGGCACGTCTTCCCAGACATAAAAAAGTGGAGGAAGATGAAGAACAAGGTGGTAATTTTGTGGATGATAAAACTCATCCGCCTCTTTCCCTCTCCAACCCGTACTCACTCACTGCGTACCTACGCGGCCTACTTTCTCCCGGCCCGCGAAAACAAATTATTCTAAAGGAAGATGGAGAAAAACTATTGACGTAAAAAACATGTGTTGTAATCACAATGCAAATGGGATTTTCCCTACCTCCCTGTAATAAACCCACTGTTTGTTTAAAATACATATATATATGTACGATGTATGTCGTTCGGCGCTAGGTTTTTCAAAACACATACGACATGACATAGAAATGATTGGGTCCCGAATTACAAAAAAATTGTGGTGCAATGTTAGGTTCGGGCATATATAAAAAAAGTTTAATCTCTGTACATGCATGCACATAGCTCTGTATTCTAGTATCATTCGTCGGATTGTAAAGATGTGAAGGGAACGTACGCTAGAAAAGGAATTTGTAACCGGGCGTGGGAGTCCTCTTGAAGGAAAATGTACATGTGTTAAATGAGCTGGAATAAAATACACCTATTACAGTCCTACACTTTTACGTTTCCGCACTTTCCAGAGTTTTATTTCGTTTCATCACGGCGGCCGGGCTTCCATGGCCATACCAAGTCACTTCAGGCTTCCCCTTTTCTTCAGGGATCCTCTTAATTTAAGGTGACGTTCAAAACTGGTATTTCTTGGATTATGGCCATTTAAGGGGAAAGTAGGATTACCCCAATTTAATATGACATTCAGGGATATTTATTTCTAGTCAAGCGAGGAAAGTTGATCAACCATCACATAGACTAAGTGTACGTTTTAGACAAAAATATAAAGAAAAAGTAATGTGACGGAAGGCATCCATAAACTTAAAGCGTCGTGTTATAAATTATACAAGTTTCAACCGAAAAATAATCACAGAGTGGTTAGTTTTCGATAACGTCTTACTAGAACGGCTACTACCTCGTCTAACGCTTTTACACTTTTGATTTTCTTAGGCATTTGGCTTAACAAAAAGGGATAAACAACAATAAAACAGAAAACTTATCCGGAAATCGGCTTTTAGGAATTTAGTTATGCTTAAAATCTAGTTACACGAATGCAAGAAATCTTTCAATTATCTCCGACATGTAAATTGATTATTCTCCCCCTTCAATTAAGCGAAATGAAAGTTCCGTTTCAGCGACAGATCAACCGCTGAAACAAAGCTCCATGGATGTATCATACCACACGGAATGAATGGAGATGAAACAGCTCGTTTTAATGGCTAATTGGTTTAGGTTTTGAAAGGAGATCCCCGGGTATAATCTTGAGATTGTTTAAAACACGAGGATATTCAATCAGACTAGGGCTAGGGGCCATATGCATGCACGCACAGTACAATGGAATGCATTCGAAATGAAATGAATGAAACAAAACCCGACCGGAGGGTTCCCCTCATTATGCCCCACATATTGTTCATTTGGCTTTCACTTATTTCCCTGGAGGGACTAATGAAGGAACTTGACAATGTCATTTGCATTCGTGAACCCTTTCTTTCAAAACTTTGTACTTAATGCGAGGACTAATTTCTTTGTCGAAGTCAAAGCCGGGGGGCTTCAACTCCAAATTCTTTTACACAAACAGTTGTGTTTAAAATATCCCTTTGCTTTCCTTTGATTAGCTGTCGGCATGAATGATGTTTGTAAACATCAAAATCGCGTTGTTCAGCCCAAAAAGTGTTGGCTTAAAGAATAAATTCAATTCACTTAAGGAAAATGGCAAAGGACTTCAAAACTGTACTGTATTTTCACCATTTTACAGTGTCTCCTTTTGCTCACATTCACTAAATATTATAAAGGTTTCATAGTAGCAGGCAGATGGGACACGTACGTACTGATAGTCATGTTAACGCCAAACGATGGAAATTTGGCACGGCCGCCAGCTCACTTGAGATTCCCATCTGATGTATGCAAAGTCGTTGGGAAATGCGATTAAAGGGAACCTCCCTGGGGACCCCTCAACAATCCTTATGCCAAATCTCATCTTCTAGTGCAAATAAAGCTCTGAACTACGGAATGAACTTTCCCACACTGTGTGCTCGACCATGGGTTGGTTCACTCCTCACCTTATGAAAATCACAGTGTTGGGATGGGAAAGTTTCGACTTGAAGTCCGTCCGAAGTAAACCAAGTTTTTAAGCCTATCACTCTCATCACTTGCAAATCCATTATATTCAAAATCCGTTTCAGCGACACTTCAATACAACGAAGCTCTAACATAGCAAAAGTTGTCAATCCTTTTGCTCACTATTTCCATTCACACCTATTCCACATCAAATTGGGTTCATTTCCTTTAAAATTAGCTAGGGAACAATTGAGAAACCTAATTTAAACTTCTGGTTCCAAGATAGCCAACAACAATAGCTAATTAACCCAAGTTTTAATTAGAAAGCAGATTACAACTCTGCTGGATCTACAATCTACACAACATTTGACTCCTAATAATGCGGGAGGAACTTATGTAGACAATAGCTAGCTATGTAGGTAAATGGTAAATGGAGAAGCACAAAGGCATAATTTTTCGTAACGTAAAACGTTTATCGTAAAATGATCCCTACACCAGCAGCCATGACTTGGGTTGTCTCGAAGAATACAATCAATTGAATGTCGCTATAAAGGGGAGGCAATCCTGGAATAATCAGGCCATTTGCAAAGCAGTCGAGCCCGCCCAAACCAACCTCCACTTCAAAGGAGGGGGGGGGAACAACTTCCCAAAAAGTCCCTCTTCATCATTCTGGCATTTATGCCCTCCAAAACGGGGGAGATAAAGAGGAAGTGGATGCTACTCCTACTCCTATTTCTACTTGAGTTAGTCCGCGGACCTTGCCAGGACTTTCTTCGCCCTTCCTCTTTCCTGCAACAAAGTCCTTCACACCAAAAGAATGAAGGGAGTCATTCCTCTCCCTTGTATTGAAATAATGTTTTGCTTTCCAATTACATTGCATTGCATTGGTTTTTAAGGATTCCTTAAGGATTTGAGTGCACTTGCACTAGGATCACGCTGTGTTAAGTAAAAGACGAAATTAGCAGAAGAAATGCAAGAGACCTCTGCCGGCGCGGCGCGGCGCTGTCTTCGTATAAATTAGCAAAATCTTAAGAGACAAATGAAGCATGCAAAACTTGGAAAGGCCTCTAGCCCATGGGAAGTGAAATGGGTATTACTACAAGCAATATATTTTTTATTTTACGAGAAGAAAGCAGAGAAAGCACAAGGAGAAAACTAGGAGTATTATGACTGTGACCGTCTCTACGTCGGGGAGCATTCCGCGGACATAAACTGTTTTTATTGAGCAATGAGAAGAGGATGAGAAACAAGTGATACACACACTCATATCATTCTTTTTCGCTTTTGTCCTGACTTTTTCTTTTTCTTTTATTGCCCTCGCCTCCTGTCTTCTCAATTTTGGGAAAGGAGATTCAACTTGAATGAACTTGGTCCGTTTCGCCGGGTAAACTACATTCCAGTCTGGGTCGCGCATGTCAACTCATGTGTGAATCGATAAGAAGGCTTGATGAACTTCCGTTTCTTCCTCACATTATTCATAAATGAGTATTTACCAAGACAAAAAACAATTGCAATAGTGTACGTGAAATATTCGGGCATGTTTTGCCACTTTCACTATATAAATTAGTAGAATTCGTAAAGGGTGTATACAAATACATGGATAATACAAACCAGTTAATTAGAATAATCCCATACGGATTTTCTTAGAAAAGTTAAAAACCATTCTAATCCAAGTTAAAAACTTTCACCTTTGATACAAGCTCCTGGTTTGTTTTCATATGAGCAGATTACCAGCCCGACACCATACAAATCACTACAAATTTATAGGATGACTCCAAATAAAAACGTGTCGTGTAAATCATTGTGTGTGCATGCATGGGGGGTTTTCAATTATTTTGTTTGGGCCAGGCATCCAGCTTTAGGTTCGGGAACCAAATAAAGCCATAAAGCCGAATGTCATAATCCTCTCCTGCTTTGGTGGGGGGTAGACAAGTCACCACATGATGACTGAGAACAGCCTTGGTTTAAGTGTAATGACAATAGGTGGTCTTATGTCAAAAAGAGTGGAGGGGGGAGAGAAAGGATTGAGTCAAAGGGAAAGCCGGATTTGAGGGAAGAAAGAGAAAGTCAATGGAGGCATTCACTTGCCGACGTGTCTCCATTCTTTCTTTCCTGGTGAAGAGGGAATTGGCAATCGATAGCATTGGACATTCTTTCACACCCCTCAATCTGTGGGGAAAAGAAAAGAAAAAAGGGAATTTCCATTCTTATCATCTCATTTACTTTTCCCTTGCTTTTCTTCGGCTAAGTTGCTCGGGAATTCCATTCCCCTTCTTCCATTTGAATGGTTAACAAGATGCCTTGCATAGCCAATGAGGCGTGGGAAAATACACTTCCTGTTTGATACGGTCCACACGTGCACGACATGTCACATTCCAAAACAATCCCTTCATATCCAATTTCCATTTCACCCCCCGCTTTTATTACAAGAGACTCGAATCTCACAGTCCTCTTTAAATACGGGGGACTTGTGCTATTTTTTTATAATGGCGACATGCAACAGCGAACCAGCATCAAAATTATGTGCAATTCAATGCAGAAACTCGACTCATGGCCCGGATTTTTCCTTCTGTGAAAACTTTCCATGAAACCTTATAGGCATTACTCATGTTGGGTTGTCGTGTGAATAATATGGCCGTGCCACATGATCCGGGCCCACGCCATTTTAACACATGTAAAATAAGGAGTGGAACTTCAACACTCGAGGATTCCCCTTCGGATTCCCTATTATTATTCGTACGGTTTATCAGATGACTCCCATTGTATCAGGCGACATTTATTATGATCTATCCTTTCCTCAATGCTCACATTCACCCATTAATTTAAATTTTGGGCACATGGCTTTAAAACAAGGATGGGGACTGCGCCGCACCGCGCCACGGCAGCAGCCAGCACAGCAACTTGACCCACCAAAAACCCATCCAAATCTGCCTGACTTTCCCCTCCACTCGAGTTTCCCTCCAGAATGAGTCGAGCATGACGGATTATGACTGTTAAGCGACTCCAAGGCTTTTCACTCTTTTTACCGTAGATTAAATTATAATCACGTTATTTGGAGGCCCGGGAAATCAAAATGTATGGATTTGATCCCGCTTAATGGAATATTAAAACAGTTGCCATTACTAAGCAATTTCTCATTGAATTTGCTGGAAAAAACAACAAAAAAAAAGAGAAAAAGTAATTTCAAAAAATCGTGTTTGATTGTCTGCATGCAAAAATAAAATAAAAGTAATCCATAGCATTACAAGTATATGTATACCACATCAAGGATGTATTGCATGGTAAATATACAAATCCCCCGCTTCCCTACCACAGGGAACAAACAAGGATTGGATCGCATGGCTGGAATTCAAAAGAAACATTTCAAAATGCAATTGTACCCGCTGAATGTACAATAATAATTTTGCCACCAGCTGGGCCAAATGACACAGAACGGCAGATGAGTGTCATCTCCCCGCATGTACCGGGTGCGTGCAATTACACTATAAATGTATAACTCGAAACGCAAATTTCCGACGGGGACGGGACACACGGGCTGTGTTGTGTGACCCAGTGCATGGCACTGCACTCACTCGTAATGCTCGTTCCAAGTAATTTATATTCCCGTTCCCGGAGCCAGGCCCCGTATGTGAAGATTTGCCACGTTAAGTTCCACGAGGCCATTTTTCCTCACTTTAGTATTAATTTTATTTCCGTGCGGAATTACATTAAACTATCCGGATGTTCACATAAATGGAAATGATTTCTGAGGATGTTCGTTCGTCGCGTGAATGGCCCATGCTGTGTGTGTCTTGAACTCATTTCAGTTTTGAATTTCCCGCTAGCCACCAGGAGTGAGCCAGCACATTACATTAGTGGATTACGGTGCAATTATGCAAATTTCCTCTCGTCGTTCGTAATTCAATTTGGGTTTCAGCTTGGTAATAGAACAAACGGATTGGTTTGGAGCCAGGCCCCGTATGTGAAGATTTGCCACGTTAAGTTCCACGAGGCCATTTTTCCTCACTTTAGTATTAATTTTATTTCCGTGCGGAATTACATTAAATTATCCGGATGTTCACATAAATGGAAATGATTTCTAAGGATGTTCGTTCGCTGCGTGAATGGCCCATGCTGTGTGTGTCTTGAACTCATTTCAGTTTTGAATTTCCCGCTAGCCAGCAGGAGTGAGCCAGCACATTACATTAGTGGATTACGGTGCAATTATGCAAATTTCCTCTCGTCGTTCGTAATTCAATTTGGGTTTCAGCTTGGTAATAGAACAAACGGATTGGTTCTGGGTTTCTGCTAGGAAATTAGTCCACTCCGTGTTGTAAGATTACCATACGTAAGGGGAAAGTCACAGTCATATTTTTTAAAAAATTTCAAATTATTTTATTAAATTTTATTGTATTTAATATGTTAATTTCCTCAAATTGAACTATATAAGTAAATTATAAACAATTTTATGTTACATTTTAATGGATAAAAGTGCATTATATTCTACACAATACTGGAAGCTTTCTCCAATAAATAGCAACTTCGAGAAATATCAAAATACACGCCACTGGACCATGTTCAGATTTTGGAGAATAGTATCACATTCATCTTGTATAATTCACACGAGAATTATATCTGGAGGCAGGGCTTAGACTCCGGGAATACTGCACTGTTGGATTTGGAGAAAGTGTTTCAGCCGCTGCTCCTCGCACTCAATCGTACTTCTCAAGCCGGTCATAATAAATCCCTTTCTCCTTTGCCCACTGGCAGTCCTGTGTTGGAACCAAAGATGTTCCCTCATGCGACCAAAGAACATGGAAACTAAATTTCGAAGAGAATTATGGACAAGGGTTTGCGTGCGGGATTCAGGAAGTGAAAGTGGGCTAAGAAGATTTTGTTTCTCACAACGAAATAAGATTTTGGAACGAATTGGGCCAGCTACTCCACTCCAACTTCCGAAGTGATTTTGAAGCACTAAATTTATACTTACTTTCAAAATTAAATTACAGTGCAAAACACGGGGAATTACAAACTTTTCAAACCATTAATTAAACACTATATCGCACGCAACCACACTTTGATCGAATGAATCTTTTAATGTGAGTTATTTTTACTAACTAATTAGCAGTCCTTTACTTTCCCATTTATGCGGAGGGCAGGCCCCTTACTTCCGTGAAAAGATACCCCGAAAGGAGAACTTTCTTATTGAACCAGGTGAAAGTTTTGAATCTCCAATAAGTTCATCTTACTTCCGCCTATTACGAAGGCGCTTTGGAGCCTAATTTTCATTTATCATAGGCCCAGACACCTTACAGATAAAATAAGGAAACAAAACGAGGAGCTACGCATGGGAAGAGAATGTAATGAAAGGTGAAAGGCTTAATGAAACTGTTTTGCTTTCTCCCGTCCACTCCCTTAAAGTACTTTCCCCTGTCTTCCCTTCCAAAGTGTAACGAGGAGCTACGCACGGGAAGAGAATGTAATGAAAGGTGAAAGGCTTAATGAAACTGTTTTGCTTTCTCCCGTCCACTCCCTTAAAGTACTTTCCCCTGTCTTCCCTTCCAAAGTGCCATTGAGTTAGGCATCCTTACCTTCAAGTTAATGGGCTCAAAGGCCTCATGAATACGGAGGGAGAGTATTCCCTTTTGACGATAAATTAAGCCCAGTGGTGAAGGCGGGGAAAACTTTTTACTTTCTCAAGAGTTCCCGTGCGTACGGCCAGGCCGTACGTATTCCTGCCTTCGTTTCGTTCCTCGGAAACTTTTGTCAAGTCGATGAGATTTCCACAAAGGTAATGCGTACATGTGGTGAGTTTGCCGCTTTGGGAGCCGTGAGGAGAATTTGTGTGAAAAAGTGATAGTGGGAGATTGACTCGTGAGATGATGTGATTTAATCCTACCTGGAATTAAAACTTCCTTGAAAACCAAACCCACCAGTTGGAGCTGACAATGAGATGGAGTTTAGATCTATGGTGGTGATTGAGTTTGCGGATACATTAGGGCAACGCGTAACACGACGTTCAGATAATTGAGGAGAAAGTTGCGTGGAGAAAGTACATAACACATGCTATGCACATCTTGACATCTTTCTTGACTATTGTATATAAAACAGAACAGTTAATTTCTTATACATAATTGAGAAGAACAGTTTGCGTTTCTCCAACTTTCTCCAACCAGATCAAATTGAAAACTAAATGATATAATATCATAACATTGGCATTGTTATTTGATTATAACACAATAGAATACAAATAATAAACGCAGAAAGGGAACGGATTTTTTCAGTTGGTTTTCATGGATTAAGTTGACATTCGACAAACCCCTCCCTTCTCTGAGAGTTGAAAAGTTTCCCCCCTTCCGCGTCCTCCAATTCCCTCTCCGATCCCTGTAAATTTGACTCCCCAAAGTGAGGAAGTGCAAATCTCCTCGTCTGATCCATGACACCTGTCAGTTAACCATTTTACGTTGTCGCTTTTAGTGAAGTGAAAATGGGGGACCATGAAATCACAAGGGGAACGTCGCAGTCGCAACGCTACTACTCCTTCGTATGTTGAACGAATGAGACAAATATATACACACACACACCGTATATGCAACTAAGTTTTGATGCAGGATAATTCAGGATCTCCTGAAGATAATTATGAGTGGATCATCCAAGTCAAAGGGAAGGCGGGATATGTTGATCGAGCTTTGATAAGTCCCACGTTACGTAACGTATAGTTCTTGAGATCCGACAAATCCTTCACTTCAGAGGAAACTAAATGACAAAATTTCCGCGTGGGGTGTAATGGTAAATTGAGTTTAGGAATTCTGCCGGAAACCGCTCGACGACAGATTTTGAGTCCTCTTCGGGATTTGAGATCTCGGAGATATGGGGGTCCCGTGATTCTGACGATCTGATTAACAAAACCGCGGGGGTTTTTATTTCGTTCCACTCCCGCTTTCTCCACTTTGGACTTGGGCTCCCATCCAAACCATGGCCATGTATATAATCCACTCAACTTGCTTCTTGGTTCGTAAATTCCTGTAGCGTCATTAAATCCTGAACTGGAATACGGGATCCGAGATTTCACAAGCTAAGGTAAGAATCCCCTGGTGCATCATTACCTCATGCAAAACTGATTTTCTCCTTGCCGAATTTCCTTGTGGTCTAACCCTTCCCGGCCGTCCGCCTTTTCCTATTTGCGCTGTGGGTTGCCGCTCTTAATTTAAATTATCCCGCGCATTTCGTGTCATCAAATCCGAAAAGCAAATCTCGTACTGGGTGACTTGGCTTTGGCACAGGCAGGGCAAACTAATAAACGTAAGTCAGGAGGATTTTGGCGGGATATGAAATAAATTGACGTCTTGGAATTTGATTCACCCGCCCTGGGTTTGGACAAAACCCGCCTGGGCGGGAGCTGTACGGTACGGTACGAGGATGAATGAGAAAGTGTCCGAGGGAGTGTCGGAAAATCCCTTGTCGAATTGTGGGTGAAAGATTGGAATACACTGGAGGAGAAAGTGGAGAAATTGTATTATCTTCAAGTGCACGCTTATGTATGATACCAACTCATTTCCTTCTTTCCTTTTGGAAAATTTATGGTCTAAAATTTATTGAGCTTTTCGTCGATCCAAACCTGTCTGTCCTTGCCCACCCACTGCCACGGTACGGTACATACGGGGAGTTGCCGTTTCTCCTGAATTCGGAATCCCAGACGGCGGGTCTTTCTTTTGCGGGAAAGGCGGGTCAAAACTGGTCGCGCGGTGCGGTGCCTGGGATTGAGCTATCTGTAGCTTGGCTAGGCCAGGGGGAAGGGACACCCGCCTTTTACACCAATATATATCAGGGAGACAAATCCTTTCTTCATTTCTCCCAACCAACAACTTGTACATGCGACTCCCAGTTCATCAGTCTTTGTGGGAACATGATATCGTTGGACACAACTTGATTTACGCGCTCTCCCAGACAAAGATTTACTTGTCTCCGACTCAATTCTCTACTCCCACAAATTTGGACCATCGGCCTCAAGCAATGCAATGCAGGCAAGGCAACTGTCCTCACCAATGGGGATTTTGTATGTATTTAATACCAAAAGCGGCTTGTTTCGCATTTTTATTTTCAATTTTTTTCAAATTAAAGCGTTTTTTTTATTTATTTTTACTGATTTTCTTACGTGAGTTTTTAAATTAAGCAAAAAAAGTGTTCTTTTCCGGAAAATAACCATAAGAAGTTTAAGTTTATGTCCTACCGTATGCTACACCATATTTCTAATAGCAGTAGGTCATTAATCCTTCCAAATGAACAATACATATGATAGACAGAACAACAACAGTTCCATTAGTCAATCAACCCCTCCTTTCCCTTAGAAAATAGATCAAATAGGACATTGGAATCTACCT
>JAAXYW010000898.1:0-27857 GCA_036851895.1 Orthonychiurus folsomi | reverse complement strand
CATTTCAGCACCTCACTCCCTGCATTGCGGGCGGGGCATTTAAAATCAACCTGCAATTTCTCAAGAATACAATACTTCACTTTGTCATGCTGAAGTCTTGAAGTGTCGCTCCATCATTTGCACTTTATCTAATCATTTTGGAGAACGGAAAACATCCTAAATTTGGGCAAGACAAATAAATTTTGTCCCCAAAGCCCTGCCCTAGACTTGTCTGACTCCTTTACTTCCCGTCCTGATTTTCACAATCATAAATAAGTGAATCCGCAATGCAGTCCCCCCACATAGTTTGGGTCGAGTTAAAGGCTCATGTGTGTGGCCTGAATATAGAAATACGGGAGTGCCAGTGCTGTTGTTGTTGTGGACTGCAGATAACGTAATCCTTGCCTTGATAGTGCTTTCGGGAATTGCCAAAATCCTGATAAGCACTATCACTGTCGGGGGAAGGCGGTGTGACACATAACAATGGATTTTCTTTGGTCAATCCGTGCGGCGAACCACCAATGACGGCTTTCTTATATGTACAAGTACATTACTTGGTCATTGCATTTTTCACAAAATCATGGATTACGGTTGGGATTGAAAGAAGGTGAAATATGTGATTGGATTGTGTGTAACGTTAGTGAAATAGTAGTAATATATGTACTAGTTGAACCCATACTATATAGTCTAGTTAAATGTTAATAGAAACAGTAGAACTTACCATGTGAACTCTCCTCGCCGCGTCATGAATTGCTACTATGTGACTAATCTTGTGACGCTCCAACTGAGCAGCATCTTTCGAGTCCCTGTAGTTTCCCACAAAAAGGCCTGATAGCACCTGGATCAGTGGAAGGAGACAGTTTGAATTAATCACTGCGGGCTACGGCTAGGACACTGCGGTGAATTAATTGTATAATGCGATTCCGTCTTGTGACACCACGAACGCGTCTCTTCTTTAATTCCAGTCTAATGTATATATTGCGTAGTATTAGCAACTTAAGTAGGTCGGCCGAAGTGACAGTGACTAATTAAAAGTGTCATCGACAAGGTTTTTAGTTTGAGATAAAGAAAGACATGTTTTGGACGCATACGAAAACCGGCTTCGTTTCAGATATTCCATTTGTGAGATTTAGGAATCGAGATTATACTGGAGTGTTTGGAAGTGACATGTCAGTGCCATTGCCATCCTATCGGATTTTGTCTTGAGAGAAAAATACCCGTTTTCGATGTCCCTGAAATCAGCAATTCAGCATTTCCTTTCGCTGTGTCATCTTAATGTCATTTGAAAAGGATTTACGGTTATTACTAGAAATAATGCTGACAAATATATCCAGTTTTTTATGGCATTGGGCAATGGCTGCGTGGATTCTCAGACTACTACTCATAAAATTGACATCTAAGGTTTTGTTTATTTGAATAAAATGTAAAGCTGTTTTTACAAAGATGGTACAAACTCCTTTTAAGGTTAAGGCAAACACAAAGCACGGTTACGGTTTTCCCAGACACTGTTAATCAAATGCCAAGCCGTTCGATCTTGTCTCGAGTCTGAGAAAAATCCTGGCATGTTATAAATACAAGAGGCGGAATTAAATCCCTAAGGAATCCACAACTCTTTTCTCTGTAACCCGGATTGTACACGTCAATGCAGTGGCGGATGGTGACAATCTTTTTCCAGTTTCATTGGATGTCGCCTTCAGACGTCAATCGTCTATTGTACTATAGTACGACTACGATTTTAAGACGTCAGATTCAACTATTGTATTGTAGACGAAGCCAATACAAATATCTAGCAAACTCGAATCCGCAAAATGAAAAGAGTCTGGCAATTGCGCAATGTTTTCCGCGAGCGAATGCGATTGCAAACATGGAGCTCTCAGTACATAAATCCACACCATAACAAGCCACAATCACAATGCAATTTCAATCAAAGCCAGGCATGCAATGCAGTCAAGCCTTATTCGATAGGAATCTGAAATGCACCAGAAGAAGCATATGGTATGTTCGATGCCGGTTTTTCTAGTCGTAGACAAACACTCCTGTACAATTTCAAATTACTTTTAGGAAATCACTCACGACGAATGGATGCAGTAGGTTGTCAAGAGCAGGGGACGGTTGGCTCAATTCATTTATTTCTTTGAAGTGGGTTTCCGGGCTAGGGATTTTCAATAATACGATATCAGCCTTGTCCTAGACTTGTAATAAAGCTAGCTGATGTTTAGTCGTCTTGCTTCACTACTTTGATCTTTGTCTAACCTAAGCTATGTATTATTATTGTCAGTGCATTTTTGCGTCTATTTACTGCAATAATATTAAATTAAATTTGCCACCAAATATTGATTTGCGATTTGCGGTATTATAAGCAGAATGTTGTATGTATACTACAATTTATAACTTTCAACACTCATAAAATACATATAACAATTATTGCTAGCTAATGTGCGTGTGGGATCTCAGGAGAACTTGAATGGCTGGCTATCTCAGGAATTAACGGATTTTATTGTTTACTAAGGACTCTTGAGGATTTATTCACAGTTTATTACTGTACTTATGATTGGAATGGAAATCAATGCGTGAACAAATCAGGTTCAGAGTTCGGACTTCGGAGCAAACCACATGCATACATAATACAAACTAATGCAATGCTTGTGCACGGAGATTGAGGTTCACCTTATTTGCTCAGTCTTTCACTGGTGTACCTATGGTGTAGCGGTTATCACATCTGCCTAACACGCAGATGGTCCCAGGTTCGATCCCTGGTAGGTACAATAATTTTGCTTTTTCTACAGCAAAGGGCAAGTGGATAACCTTTTGGTTCATCCGATCCGTAATTGTTCACGCGTCTGCCTGTGTTTAAATACGATTTGGTTCGCCGATTAGTTAAATAAAAACGAGTAATTACAACCTTTTCATACCAGAAGACCAGATGACCATTGAAAATGCAAAGATTAGTTAATATAAATTTATTTGGTGATGCTTTTGAAGAGAAACTGACAAAAGAACAATATGAAAAAATGTTGGCATTAAAAAGGCAAGTGGTAACTAAAGAATAATTTTGTGTTTAAGTTTTTGAAGCTCGGATAAATCTATTTAAAATACGCTCCATTTAAAAAGAAATATGTATTCTTCTTACTTAAGTTTACACACTGCAACAATTCGTATTGATCGAACCGACGACCAACACAAGCATCGACGCCGACACAAACAAGATCAATATTTTATCTTGGATTAATTTTTGCAATAAATCTCGCTCACATTGAAACTGAAAGTTGATCAAAAGTATGCCAACAAACTGGTTTGAAGTTAGTATAAGAGCTTATGATTTTAACAATAGTTAGTTTTATAATAAAGTACATCATCAGAGTACCTATGGTGTAGCGGTTATCACATCTGCCTAACACGCAGATGGTCCCAGGTTCGATCCCTGGTAGGTACAATATTTTTGGCCAAAAATTTCAACTTTTCTTCAATTCCTGTGATTACTACATACTTTCTTTCACCAGCATCCTCTCAAACTGTTTTGCTCATTACGAGTGCTCAGAAGATCATAAAGTGTATCGAAAGTACTTAAATACAAATTGTGATTTATTCTTGCATATTGTATTTAAATTATCAAAAATGTGACAGTAGGATAATGGCAGTTATGCCAAAAGAATTAAAAACATATTTTCTCGTAATGTAAGACAAAGAATCAAGATAATGAATCAAGCTTTATTGAAATTGAAACGTTTTGTGATTTATATAAACAAAAGAAATTGTACCTACCAGGGATCGAACCTGGGACCATCTGCGTGTTAGGCAGATGTGATAACCGCTACACCATAGGTACTCTGATGAAGTTAAAAGTTTTTCTGTCAATATTTCAAATTCTTGTTTAAACGCTAACACCATGCAGTTCGGGGTTTAGTTTTGACATTGATAGAATAAACTTTACAACCCTGGCGGTGGTAGCCCTCACTTGATTTAATTATAATAGGTTTATTGCAGCCGCCTTGTAGCAAATCTTTTCCTACAGATATCGGCATGTGAATCGCCGCATGGCTTTCCCAAAGCCTATCATACTTACACAAATAAAATGTAAGCTTTACTCGAGGCTGACTGGACGGCTCGAGAAGTATTAATTTATATAAAACAAATTATTTTATTTTCTTAAATTAAAAAAAGTGGAAGTTTGATGGCTCGGATTTTTTTGTGCCTGTCACTATTGTCACTTTTATACAGCAAAGGAGTAAACGTTCGATAAGCATCTTTTCCTTTGTGTAATAATGAGGGGTGTTGACTTTAGACCAAGCCGACATGCAAGCATGCAACCATGCAGCGGAAGTTTACCCCCAGTCTGCAAATACAACGGCCAGGCGTTTTCATTCTCTTGGAAGATATCTCATCCAGATCTTGAAAAGTTTGAAAACTTTGTACTGACGACTACAACACTACAAGTGTTGGCGTCTCGTTACTTGAGATCCATCCCGCCCCCGCGCACAACGTGGTTGTAAATCGCATGTAAATGCAATACAGTTTAGGAAAAAGTTTTGTACGATGCCCGTATTCCCTACCACGTCAAACACTTAAAACTTGCGAGGCTGAAGTACTTGGAAGTGGGAAGCGGCTAACCAGAACCGCAATTCCAAAAAATAGCTAGGCCAGGCCAAGAACTATATAATAGCACTTTCCAGTGAATGGCAAGCCAGACAGCCCTTCATCCAGAATGCGCATTTTCCTTTTTCCCAAATCTTATTTATTTGGATCGGAGAACTTTCCCCAACAAAATGTTCTCCAAACCGTCGCGGCAGGATCATACTGTAAATACGCAATTGTGTTGATCGCTTTAGAATGTGGAAATTTAATTTCAGCTTCTGCATCCCCTCAGAGCATATGAAACACGGGCATAGTGTGCTAAGCTTCTTTCACTCACTAGAAATTTGGAGGAAGAGGAAAATCGACAATTTGGTTTTGCGTACTCAAGTTAGATAAATTGGATAAAAATTGGTTTGGAAAACCGCAGTGGGGCTTGTCGTTTTGTACACAAAAAAAGAGCAATTCAATAGCAAAATAATAACAGGGTGGATTTTCCTCAGTTACCCTACTTTCAAATCAAGTACGGCTGGAAATAGAAATGGAATTTATTTTTGAATGTCGTGTCAAGCTGTTGTACTGCAGCGATACATCATGTGAGTGTAGCGCATATAATGTACATACGTGGACGTGAACTGCTTAAGCCATGGAACCGGGCACGATAAAAAGTAATAGAATTGCAAGCAGTATTTATTTAGTTTGGAATTTTCCTCGGCTTCATGTCATGCAAAACATGCAAAATTCATTTTAAGCTCAACGTCCTGGTTATTACTTTTCTCCGCGAGCAATTTCCCATTCACCGCGGCCTATTCGACGCCTAGCAAAACTCCAGTGAGCTTAATAGCCAGCCCACTGAAGGGAAATTCGGGTATTTTGCCTCGTTTTTGCCTGTAATCATAATCCTTGAGCTGGTATCCTGTATTTTCTAAAACGCCAATGCCAACTTTCAGCTCGTTGAACTTTCTTGTACATTTGCAACAACCACTACTGTTGTGAGCGGTCAACGACAGTGTTCAAAGGTTACAATTTAAATTGTTAGCCACTCAAAACTTATTACAAAATCATTTTGCCGCGTTTTTAAAAATTCCACGGAATTTCTTCTCTGCAAAGTCGCCGAATCGATGAAATTGAGACTTTCACTATAGGTTAGTTGGTCTATTTTAGTCTGTCAATATTATTGACTGGCGCCATAAACAAAAAGTAAATTGTTAGTTTACTTTTATTTGTTCATTTAATGAAAAACTAATCAGAAGGAAGCCAGACGTTTACCTTCGACTTAATTACCCCGGGTTGGCTTTAACAAAATTGGGAAATGTTTTTCAAACCAAATTCATCATATGGGAGTAGGAGTATTCCTTAAATTAGAAGTTGTTTAACTCCAGTCAACAATACTAAATTGAATTCCACTTCATTCGTCACTTTTCGAGAGAAACCTTTAATCAATTTTACCCAACCATCCATGCATACAGGCAGGCAGATGGATGGGAATACAAATTTGCGTGCGAGCGGTGGTGGCAGTTTGGTTCAATTAGAACTCGGCAATGCAATATGGACGCGGATGTAAACATATATGCTTGGATAAAAATTAGATATGCCAAAAGGTTACGAATTTCTCTGCCTGCTGACACCGCTCTAATTCAGATATAATTTTTAATAAAAAAAAATCTTTTTTTGAGAGTTAAAGCCCTGCACATGTATCCAAAAAACATGCAATATATAAACATTACCACGGCACGAGTACGACATGCGACGGAGAAGAATAAATTTATTCCGGATTTTTCTTGTGGCAAATGCGGATTTTAAGAACGCAAAGCAAATACTAAAATCGTCTTTAGAGTGCGGTAGCACTTCAGCATCTGCTCCATCAAAAAACTGGAACCACGTCGTAGCTACCTCTCAACATCTCATATTTTCTGGATTACTTCCGACATTTCCCTTCACGTTCTACAGTTCCTCACTTTCACTTCCATCCTCCATTCATCATAGGAAAAGCATTAACGCTGGAGAAAAATGACAGGTTCGCATTGATTTGTAAGCTAAAACCTAGTACATACCTGACAGGCAAAAAGCAAACATAACGTAGTACTACACTACTGTATATCATATCATCACTACTGTAGTACATGCAGCTGGAGAAAAACACTCAATGCAGTGCCTTGTGAAAACCGTAAACTCAGATAGATTTCTCCAGTTTCGTTTCGGATCAAATAGATTCCTCCAGTAAAGAATCATTTCCTAAGCGAGGTTCATACCACCGGCTGGGAAAGCCTGGAAGTTTGCCATAATCGCTTAATCGTTAAGCAATGTTTACGTTCACTCGGAGTCAGTCTCTCCTCCCGCCGTGTTGGTTTATTAGACGTCCCGCTGAATCTAATTGATTACTGGCCAAGTTCCAGAGGGCCAGAAGATTCCTGGAGGCCTGGCACAGAGGGCTCATCTCTGGAGCTGAGTTATGAGGCTGGACAGGGGTGGTATTACAGTCGTTAAAATTTCCTGTACTTCTATGCCTACTTCTATGCAAGGTCTACGATCCCTGGAGATTTTTTATATTTATTAACAATTCTCTCATCAAAAATTATTTTAGGTACACATCGCATCGGGGCACAATTTTATTGATTAGCTTTTTCATTTGTCAGAAACGTTTCCGACTGTTCTCTTAAGAATTAATCATGTTTTGCGCAAGCAAGAGCAACGTGCAAACTATGACCAAGAATAATCTGGCAATAAAACTAGTATGTAAGAATTTGAAACAATAACTCACCTTATTCATACCATTGCTCTTAGCGAGCGGACGGACGAAACATTATTATTTCACCAATCAAATCAATCCCGCTCAAACACAATATATATTAATCGACAAAAAGGATTGGAATTTAGGGGAATGATTCCGGCTAAGACGACAAATGAAGCTAACCACAGCTTGGAATGTGTAATCTCGACAGTCGCACGTCATATTATAAGAAAAACGCCAAATATATTGCTGTTTCGTCAACTCATTGCATTGTGCTCTTAAGCTTACAGCACGCACGTTTAATAGAATTCCGGAGCTTAGACTGAAAACAAACCGCTGGCGATGCCAATGAAAGTGAGACTGAACGAAACTGGAACCCGCTTCCCGACCCTGGACAAATTCTCCTGGAGTGGTTTGACTCCCGCTTTTGCGTCGAGCTACTGTCTGCTACAGATTCCAATGCTATTCAGGGCCAGGTGCATTATGTCCGCCAAATAACATGTAGTACTCTGAGCTTCTGAATTCAAAACAATGCCAAGAAATCTGATCTGGATGCTGTAATTGTTTATTGGTTTAATCACATTTCATGATTCAAAATCTTGTTATTTGAAATACATAATCCGCCTTATTTGAGAAGAGGGGCGGAGCTTCCACCTATTCCAACCCCCATGAAACTTCCCCTTTTCCCGACTTCAGAAGCGGAGTTCCTGTGAATTGAGTTTGCGGTAATTGGTTCCAATTTCTTGGCTTTAGCCCCTTTGGTCAACATTGCTAGTTCCGTCAGCAATTTTCCAAATATAAGGGCATCCATATTTTTCCCGAGTTGATACAGAAGGAACCAATCTCCAAGAGGAAGCCCATTGGTAACGGTTTGAATTATTTCGTCATCGGTCATTTGGCGGCCTTGGGCTTCATTGCGTTTATCCACTTGGGCCTGGCTCGGCTCCTCCCAAGGATCTTCATTGATGACACGGAAATGCCTTTGCAATTGGATTGCACGAGCCCTTGGAACAAAAATCAGGATGCAAGTGTAAATTAAATGGAGGAAGGAAATGATGGTGAGAGCGTAGAACCAGAACCTGAGAACAATTCAAAATTATTTTAATTTTCAAATATTTGGTTAAACCAGTTGGTTAACATTGTGCCAAACATGTTCAGTTAGAGTTTACTAACTTACCACAAGACAATGTAAATTTTTTGGTTGAATGTGTTCACGGGTAGGACGCAGATGGATCGAACTGATGTGACACCTTGTCCGTGTCCAGTGTACTTAAATACGCACCTCGCCACTTTCGGGAAAATGACGTTGAGATGATCCCCTCTGTCATCTGGAAGATCTTCAGAAATACGAAAGACTTTGAACCCAATCGAGCTAAACTCGCCATTCAGAAAGACATCCGTCACTATAATTTGCAAAATGACATTGACCAAGTTCAAAAATTCACAAAAGAAGAAGCTGAAAGCGTAGATTGTATTCTGTTTTTGATTCCTTTTGAGGTAATTTAGAACAAGTCTGATTTTCTCGGAACATTCTTTTTCTTCAAGTCCAAAGGATGTTGTGAGTCCAGTGATGAGGGATTTGACACGTAGGCCCTCACAGTAGTACTTCCAAATAAAGCGAGGCAGGAAAAAGAATGCAGCCTGAAAAAATAGAACGAATCCCACCCATTGGTAGTAGCGCAGGTGTGTGTCGTATGTGTAACTCGTTTGAGCTCGGACTCCGTAGTAGGGCAATTCTGACTCTCGAACAGCTGCAAATTACAAAATGCTTGATTGTAAATTAACTCTAATATCACAATAATAAATCTAACGTCTACACATACTTAATTGTTGTTTGTTGCAAGAGAAAAAAGGTGAGAATTAAACATACCGTCATATTTGTAATCCGGGTGTTTTTTGTCAGGGAGAGTGAGGAAAGAGTGCATCCAACAATAATTGTCAATAACGCGTTCTGTGACAGCATCCGCCGTGCTAAATAGAATATTTGCAAAACACTTATACACATATACTATTCTTCAAAGGGATAAAAACACCCGCTAACTTACCAATCAATTGGGTCCCCAAAATATTGCCTGGAATTTACAATTATTGAAAAAGTGATAAGAAGAACAACCGTGAAACGGTAATGAAGACGAAAAACATTGTTGTCTATTCGCACTGTTTCAAGCTTGATGAGAGATCTGACGGTGCCGAAAACGTCAAACATTTTAGCACAATTGCCAAATCTATTCAAAACCGTCTGTCAGAGACAGCAAACTAACTTGGGGCAACGCCTTTACATAAAATGGATTTCCTGAACCACAGAATTAGTATTTAAATCAACATCAAATTACGTGCAAAAATTAGTGTTTCTAATTCCTTGAGAAGTTCCAACTTGCGGTTGTTGCTGATGCGTCATAAAGTCAAGAAATTTGAAGCCAGTTACTTCTACTTGTGGGTTAATTCCTTACTATGGTAAGCTTTTAAGGAAAAGTGTTCCACGTGTATCGATGACGAATTTACATGCTGCAAATTGTGGTCGGGAGTCGCCTTGTAAGCAAGAAATTATAAAATTCCATGGAATTAACGTATGCGTTGGAAGGTTAAGGAAATTGAATGCATATATTCTAAAATTGATTAATCTTTAAATTACCCCTAGTAAGCTTCGATTTTTCTTACAGCATGCCTATTATCACCATATTATCTTTCATTACATTGGAGTGAATCAATCACCCGTTACAATTAAATGCAAATCGAATAAAATTGTGACGGGGTAAATAACACCATGACTAACCTAAGGCAATGAGTGGCAGGCGTGTATGCTTAAATTCGAACTGTATTGTCAAATAAGTCAATATAATTTAACTAAAACAAGTAGAGTTAACAAACCGGATTACATTAACAAAATAAGTCAAATCTTGGTTTCATTATGCTAATCCAGCATCTTTGGCCATTGTGTAGAAGATGGAGTCTTTGTTCTTCAACAGATTAGAAGGCGTGTCGAATTCCTGAACAACCCCTTTGTCCAATACGAGTATTCTAGAAAAATGTCAAATTGATTATGAGTCAGTATTGCAGAAAAATAGTCATCCTTTTATAGATATTTTATGGCGAACTTTCAAACTAAGTAATGTTTATTTGCTAGAAATAGAAACGGTTAGGGTTAATGAGACCAGCTGCAATCATCATAACACTTCTAAACTGACAATATTATTTCAATGCACTCAGAAAACATTTGATGCTTACCTCGTGTAGTCCATAATAGTATTGAGTCGGTGAGCAATGGTAAGTATGGTTGAATTGTTGAACTCTTTTCGAATTGTAGCCTGAATCAAGTCATCTGTCTCCAAGTCTACGGCAGCTGTGGCTTCATCTAAGACTAGAATCTTAGTTTTACGAAGTAAGGCTCTTGATAAGCAAATCAGTTGACGTTGCCCCACACTAAGGAAGCATAGTTTCGAGATATTTAACATTAACTCGATTACAATTGTTAATTTGAATAAGAATTTTAATTTAATTGTTAATTTGAATGAATATACTACAACCTTAGATTTTCTCCGCCTTCTGTTAGTTCATAATCTAATCCAGATGAGAGACCACTCACATAGGATTTGAAGTGACCCAATTCTAATGCTCTCCATATGGCATCGTCAGAATAAAGCATGAAAGGGTCTAAGTTAGCTCGAACTGTTCCAGAAAAAATAACTGGATCCTGTGCATATGATATAACGCTAAAGATATTTAACTTTATAAAATGACATGAAGAACATTTCATAATTGTACGCACCTGAGGGATGACAGTCAAATTCCTTCTGAGGTCATGCAGACCCAGTTTCGAGATATCCTGACCGTCAATTATAATAGAACCACCAACAGATTCTATAATTCTGAATAACCCAAGCGCTAGAGACGATTTTCCGGCCCCTGTTCGGCCAACTATTCCGACCTGTACAAGAAGCAGTTCATTAGTGTCTGAATGCCTTCAAGTATAGCGGAACAGCAAATAAAATATTTGTTTTGCGGTATTACTTTTTCTCCAGGCTGGATATGACAATTGATATCGTTAAGGACTAAGTCTAAATCCTTCCTATAACGGGTCTTATATTGTATAAAGTTGACTTCTCCAGTCTGAGGCCAGCCCTCAGGAGGTTTCTGTTCCTGAGCTTCCCATTCCGCTTCCTAAATAAAATTATCACACTTTAGACACCCGAATACGAATTTTGAAAAGTAAGAGAGCTAAGCTTTGACCTGCTCAATTTCGCCGTACTCCTTTAGTCTTTCAACAGCAACCAAGTTATTCTCTACTGTATTAGTAGTTTCCACCAACCAGTTCAAAGACATGGTAATTTGAAGCGCATATGACACACTTAGGCCAACAACACCTGGTGACAACAAATTACCATATATTATGGCAAATAAGGCAGCAAAAAATACGACAACATTCCCAACAATTTCTAGAAAAACGCAGAGAAACCTGTAGTAAAAAACATCTTGTCAGCATACTTAGAAAGGTAACCCGTGTCATTTAATAAAACCCAGTACGTACCGAACAGAAACTATAGAAGAAAAATTACACATTTGATTATGGTCAACAATGGAGTCTGATTTGGCAATAAAATTGCTTTGCATGCCGAAAGCCCTGATAGTTGACGACCCCGTCAAGGTTTCAGTGAAGTGAGAATAAATTGGAGAACGTGTTACTGATTCCAACCGCCTAAGCTGTCTTGATGTTGATACATAAAAACGCTATAAAATATATATTTATAAGTAAATTAAACTTTTTGTTTTGGTAGCAGTAGAAGAGAGACGTATTATGATATGGGCTGTGAGCTTACCTGAGCTAGAAAATAGAGAATCATCGTTGGGATGATGATGACTATGAACATAGGTGTGGTTACAGTTATAATCGTAAATGTTGCAATAACGTTAAATAGTGTTTTGATCCATGATGACAAAGACTGCAAAGTAAGCACACGAAAATAATATTTTAGCTATATAATTATATGGTGCAGCGCGTATACATACCATTGGCACAGCATTGTCAGTTACATCGACATCCTTTGAAAATCGGTTTAGAATTCTGCCAAGTGGAGTTGTATCAAAGAACCACATAGGTGCTCTCAAGATTCGTTGCAGCAGCCTCCCGTGTAGTAAACTGGATGCTCGTAAAGCTCCAGCAGCAATTACAACAGTGGCAAGAAAAATTGATAAAGCTGAAAAAACATAATAACTAGTCAAATGTGATTTGTCAAAAGGCAAATCACAAATTAATTTACCCTGTCCAACCCCAAAAGCGCCATATACCCCCAGGTACATATCACGTCCTTCCTGTGTCGCGTTGACAAGGTTTTCGTTTTTATTGGACCAAACTGCCAGCCAAATATTTGACCCGACTGCACAAACTAAAATAAAATTCGGAAGCACATTTTGAATTTGAGAAAGAAGAATAGAATTCAACGTAAAACTTGTCCAAAACCATACATTGATAAAGAAGCTGGAAAAACAAGCTGCCAAAAGCCATTGGCCAACCAATGGCCCTTAAGTAATACAGAAACACGCTCCATTTAATTGTTCCAATTTCCATTTCTTCCGCTTCAATTAACGTTTTCTTCTTCTTGACTTCACGTTCCAGCGAGCAGGATTTCGATTTAACTTTGCTTCCGGAAAAGTCACCATTGGGTAAATTTTTGCCCTACATAGACAATTTCGTAAAAACCAAACCGTCGAGTTAGCAAACCTGCATCTTACTTACATTGTCTTTATCAATGGATGTTAACTTTATAAATGCTTCCTTTGGGCCAATAACTTTTTCCAAATCACTGAGAATATCATGGACAGCGTCGTCGTCATTTTCCTCACTTGTTAAGTATTGAATTAGAAATTCAGCGAATGCCTCCTGAAAGTTGAAAGGAAAAGTTTTTATCAGAAATCCTTATAAAGCATTAGATGGAACTGACTTACCTTCTTTTCAAGTAGTTCTCGGTAAGTCCCAACCTCTGTAATCTCACCGTCTTTCAATACAATGATATTGTCCATCTTTGGCAAAAAGGTCACGCCGTGAGTTACGAGAATTCGCGTTCTTCTGTGGAGCATTCCGGACGGCCCAATCACATTCTCAAATATATGTTTTCCGACATTTGAGTCCACAGCACTCAAAGGGTCGTCTAGAAGGTAAATGTCGCTGCTTTGGTACGTTGCTCGTGCCACGGCTGTATGAACAATGAACAATCAAAAGTCAGAGCTCATGATCACTCATTCATGCAAATTGCAAGTGAATACTTACCAATTCGTTGTTTTTGGCCACCACTTAAATTTATACCCTAGGAGAAACGCACAATTTCACAATTCAATTCGGAAGTACTTAGTGATTATTCGCATACCATTTCTCCTATTTCAGTTTGGTCCCCAGCAGGCAATACATCTAGGTCAGGTTGTAGCGCGCATGATTCTATTATCTTCTTGTATTTCACTTCTTCAAATGGACGGCCAAAAATAATATTGTCTCGAATTGTTGCATTTTGAATCCATGCTTGTTGAGCAATGTAAGCTATTCGGCCCTGTCGCAGAAATCAAATCAGTTTAATAATCAGCATTGCAACAAAACAGTGCAACAACCGCTCAAACACCGAAGGTAGTGTCTAACCTTCGTATTTACACGACCAGATTGGCGGCTGATTTCCCCAAGGATTCCAGATAACAAAGACGATTTTCCACAACCCACAGCCCCAACAACGGCCACCAGTGAGCCTGGTTTTACATGAATATTTATACCCTTGAGGGTGGGCACATTCTCAGTCCAGGCAAAGTTACCATTTTCTATTAGAACCGCATCCGCTAGAAGGGTAAGAAACCAATTAGTCCATTTGTTAACAAACGGACGCATTTGTCTCAATTATTTTCTAAACCTTCGTCAGGATTATGCTCCACAGCATCCGCGTCAATCTCATCAGCATTCATGTAATTGTTTATGCGCTTAACGCCCACACGTGCCTTAAATTAAGAGAAAACTAGATTTTTTAAAATCTACGGATTGACAAAACTCCAAAACTGGTAACAAAACTTACTTGAACCATGGAAAGCATCATCACCGGAAGCAAGTTGAAGGGAACTCTCATAATGTTAAGTAAAGACAGAGAAACGAATGCTTTCCGAGCATCAAGAACATGGGACTCATCAGATAGAACGTAGGTAGCAAATGTGACAATAGCGACCACAACGGGCGCACAAGTCCACATAAACATTGCAAATGCAGTCAAAGTGGCCGATTCTTTGAGAAGTTTAATCTCCTCTTCTCTGACCTTTCCAACCTTTTTTGAAAATGAAGGCTCCCAAGCGTATAATTTGAGGACCTACATTTTCATGTAGAATTTGAAGAAAGCCAGAAATGAATTGTGTAAAAAATCAAATACTTACTTTAATGCCAGATAATATCTCGCTCATTAGGTTAAGCCTCTTGTCTTTATTCTTCATCTGAACAGTTTGGTATCGCTTTAGCTTAATTCCCAATACCTTTATGAAATAAAAAACAATTAGCTTTGTGTAGTTCACGTTACACCCCATTTGCATAAAATAGCAAATTAAAAAAGGTTTGCAAATTATAAGGAATTACCATATTAATCGGCATTAGCAGAAACATTACACCCAAAGCGGCAAAAACGGAGGCTCCAAGAAGTTGGTATAAAAAATATAGTGAAAGGCCTATCTGCAAAGGTGCACTCCAGAGAACTGGCACATACGGGCACATTTCTGTCGTGAAAGAATTATAATTCATTACATAGTAATTTTGGTAGTATCGAGGTGTGCATACATTTCTGAATCTAAGTAAACACTAACCGGTCATTTTTTGCACATCGACACTCATTAGATTGACGATTTCTCCAATCGTAGATTCTGTCAAGTGAAAAACACAAATAAAGAAATAGGGAACGTCAACCGCCTTCAAGTTTCATACCTTCTCTTCCTGAACCGGATGCCGCTAAAGCCTTTCTGTAAATTGAACCAACAATAGTTGTGCGAATTCTTAAACCAATCAGGAACATCATACAGAGAAAATAATTCCTGGTAAGTGTAGAAATAGTCTCTGCTGCAAATAATAGCCCGACGTAGAGATATCCCTTCCAAGCTTCTTCGTCCGAGTGGATGTGAGAAATGATTAAGCTAAACATTAAAATGTTTTAAAGTTGGTATATAAAAATGGTTTTAGGAATTTCTGAGCTCACCTCAAAAGCAATGGGGACGCAAAAACAAGTATGTCATTAATAAACTTTATCAATGAAGCTAAGCAAAAAGTGGCACCAAATGCTTTGAATATGATTGCCATGATGCCAACAATTTTTTTAGTTGCAGGTCGCTCAGGTTTGTAGTTAACATCTACTGTGCTAGTTGTTTTCTTGAATACTGCTGTTGATTCTGGAGTCCTGTTGACAGTTGACAAGAAAAGAGTGTCATGGCTTGTAAAGTCAATGGACTGAGTAAAAAAGTAAACGTGAACGTAAATGTTCTTACAGCCTAGATTTACTCAAGTTATCGTCCCAGTACTTCGTAAATTTAACGTTCAAAGATTTTGAAGAGTTTTCTGGACTTAGATCCCAGAGATCTGAAAATTCCAAGGGTTTTCGGTGACCCTTCCTGGCCAAACTCTCAAACCAGAAGTAGGTAATACGAGAAAGAAATGAAGCTCCTCTCTCAGGACAAGGCCTCTAAAATTAAATACACTGCAATATACTGCCATTGATTCTAGTTATTGTGAAAGTACTTTAGCTGACCTCTGCAATATGTAAATTAGCATCGTAACGTGGCTCCTTATCAGCAAAACAAGCTAATATGAACTGGATAAGGACGAGCGGTGCGTAGGCACATTCTAAAGCGTAAATGAAAGGCTCCCTTAACCTTGGCTATACTTGGAAAAAATAGAAATCATATTAGTTAATAATTATATATATTGGAAAAGGCAGAATTCTCGAATTATGCATTACTTGAGTTTCTGGCCTCCGAGTTAGAGTTCGGAAGATTGGCACTTCGCAAATTAGGATGAGAGTCCAAAAAATAAAGATGACACCAGATGTCCGAATTCCTTGTTGTTTATTTAAGAACTCCAAAAATAATGCCAATCCCTAATTTTTTATGTATTAGATGTTAGAATTAAATTGCAGGCGCTTAGTTTCTTTAATAGACAAAGTGCGCTTACAAATGTTAGAAACTTGATGAACGAACCATACCACTCCATAGACCCGGCGTTCAGAGAACTATAGAATTGTATGTAAATCAAGGCTAAGAATTGTGAAACAGTCAACGCAGAAATAACTCCAACTTTTAAAATATTTAACGGGTTCCATGGTATATCTTTGGTCTGAGAAGTCAGGGCTGAGTAAACTTGAAAGGCTCCAGTTACCCAAAGGAATAAGCAAGGTATCCAAACTAACACCGTAACTTGAAAACATGGGGTAAAGTCAGGGTCCGTTGTATTCCAAGTCTGATCCCAATCCTGAAAATTTCAACAATGCTAATTAATTCTTCCTGCCAATTTAAAATAATTTAATTTAATTTAAATTTTTTTAAGGCTTAATTATAATCTTGAAAATTCAAAACAATGGCTCGGTGAACGAATGCAATTGGCTATGTACATATGCGCGCTAAGATGTGACTCATTCATCCATTCTCAAATTGATTATGTTATTCAGTTGGAAGTATAAATTGAATATCTGCCAAATCCCAGTTTAAATCCTGCCTGCTATTTATGTGTCACTTGTTTTTAACTTAAACCCATCCAAACCAATTTCCGTCAAAACCATTTCCAGTCTATAATAAACCAAGTCCTTTCAGAGTCATATTAATGACAATCAGAAAGTGCAATAGGTTCATCGCAATCAAAGAGAGTAATAAAAAAAACATCATTCCTTCTTCCACAGAACTGATTTTACAAGTAGCACGCCAGCCAATGCCCCTTCAAATAGATATTACGCTTCTACAGCATTAATTAGAATATAATAGAATGATAATAAATCAAGAGACAAAGCAAATGGCCTGAAAGTAATTCATGTTGACAGATTATACAGTAGTGCACACGCGAATGAATTTTTGCAGCATGTGCGAAATTGCACGTCCAACAACAGTTCTAGCATTTTAACGGACATGAATCACGTTTTTTTGTGTTGGACCTTACTCTGGCATTTCATATCTTAAAGTGAGCATTGTGTAAAAGTAAACACTGGATATCCTTTACAGGCGTTATGTTCTATTCATGCCACTCACTCATTCATTATGTGCAAAGTTCAAACGTATTCCCTTTGTCTGACGCCTCCATAGCCGATGTGCATTGTATTATTTCACACTAAGAACACAATAATGATATTCTTTCCAAACTGACCACACAAATGCATGGAGATGAAGGATTAGATTTAGGAAATCGTGGAACTATTTGAAAAATCCCAATGCAATGTAGAACTATAGTTAGCAATGATTAAAGACCAACAAACTGATAATATTACAAAAATGTTGAAGAAATTCCGTTTTTCGCACGTCTCTAAATGCAAGTTGGGCAAACAATTAATATTCTAATTAATATTCAATTAATATTATATGTATGTAGTAGAATATTTATTGTTTACCCACCTTGTCTAAATGCATTTGAGGTACATAATCATATTAATAGGCAAGAGCAAAGAACTAAATGAGAAATATACCGAATGAGCAAAGGGTGTATAATTTGTCGCGCTGTTGTGTAGCAGTCTGTGTGCAAGTGTGGTTTATCTTGTATCTAGCAGTAAGGTGGAGATAATATTTGCTATCTTAGTAAAGCCATTATAATAATACGACCACATGTTTACCAAAGACGCGATACAAGCAAGCTTTACGGATTGTATGCGGCTGGGCTTGAATATATTAAATATTATATAAACTAAAAACATCATAAAAATAATATGACCTAAAATACAATAAAGAATTGGCAACAAAACATGTCGAGCAACAAAGAGTTAGAATAATCAGAATAAGAATGCACCAATCCATCTCGTTTCTCAAAATACAAAAAGCAACTAAATAATAAAGGCAACTTCTATCACATCTGTCTAACAGTTTTTCTATTTAATTCCAATTCCAGGGACACCAAACCTAGTGCATTAGTAATAGAAATGTTCGCCCCCCCCCCCCCCCTTGTTCGCCCCCCCCCCCCACTCCCGTTTGCTTTAAGCTAGTTTTCTTTTGCAAGTTAATCAGAGCTAATTTTACAAAATGCTGTACATGACAAACACAAGCTTGTTTTTAGTTTAAGACACATACCCAAAAAGCTGAACCACAAAGTCCGTCCATTGTTTAACCGCGTTTAGAAAGAAACGCTAGGCCGTCAAAGTAATGAAAGCAGGTACAGTGTTCTCCATACAATTCAAAATCAAAACACTATCCACCAATTACAACTACTGTCTGTCCGGAATAACTACATTTCTTCAACTAAATACAGGACAGGTGTTGCACAGCATGGCATGGGGACGAGGGATTTCACTCAAGTGCTTTACGGTTAAACAACAATAGCCACTAATTTTTGTCTTGAAGGCTAATTTCTATTCTAGTCCTGAAGTCTGTGGCTATATTCCCCCTATCCCACTGCCCTTTAATTTTGTGAGCCAGGGTTAAGTAATTACCCTGGTTAAATACTGTTTCCAGTGATGACTGGACAATGAAATAAAATAATAGGGTGGATCTTTTGTATTTAGGTACGTTTGGTGCGTTACACAGCTACAGCATTATCAGAACTTGGGTTGAAGACCGATAAAAAGAATTTGTTTATTTGAAAGTGGTGTGGACGCGCACTATCTTTTTTTGTGCTCCTTCGGCTGCCAAAACCATAGAATTTCACATGCTGCATGCGAGGCCGACCGCACCGGTTGCATTTGTGACTGTGAGTTTGCGATTTGTATTATATCAGTTGGATCTTGTATATTGTATTGTATTCAAACAAATTACTTTTACAACATTCTCTGAGCAAATTTTATTAAAAACCGGAACACACGCTAGAATTTATTGCATTCTTATTCACATGTTTACTGCGTAAGTGCTTACGCATTTATGCGAAATTGATTGTCTTAGCTTTATTCATCAGCATGCTTATTTTGGGACTACACCGAAACAGTTTAGCATTTGGATAAAATTTCTGGCAAGACCAGCCTAAAATCCAAGCAGGAATGAAATGCCGACTTGTGGCAGTACTAGTTTGCATCAAGCTATCTTCTTGTCATTTAAACTTTTGCTTATAATTTCATGATTTTGCTAAATCAAATTGTCGATGTTAGCGCTGCTCACGGCCTCACGGTGTGGGGTGCGGTATCAGGGACGCGAAATGCAAAAATGCGATTGATGCACATGCATAGCACATCACCACCATCATCTTATCATCGAGGTAAAAAACCAAAAGCCAAAAGCCTATTTAGAATTTGAGAAACAAAATTTCCGTGAAGTGAGGGTTGCTATCTGATGCGCCCTCTAAAGTACCTTACAAGTAGACCTGCCCAACTTGCATGTTTTCTGTCAATTCATGGAAATCTCCATTTTCAATTCTGAGCCCCGATACGCCACACTACTGACTTTCGTGGCAGCAGGCAGCCCAGGGGTTATTGTCAAATTACCTTAACAAAGAACTGAGCATGGATTTTCTGGCTCATCCGAAGGGCAAAGCCCGGTTATGGGGAAGTCTTCTTGGAGACTACGAATGTGTGATTTCGAATTTCTTGAGGAACCGTGGGTGGACCTTCTCACATTTTGCTGAAGATGCCAAGAGGGCAAAAATTACACTCGCGTATCATTGGTAAGTGGTTTTAACAATTAATTAGTTTATTTGTTTTGACCCGGCGGGCTTGGTTTGCGGTTGGTGTGAATTGTTGCAGTGGGCAGGCTTTTAGACAAAACATAGTAAACTGGTTGGATGTACGATTTTGCTTTTGTTGGCGGTCGCCCTGAGGTCAAAGTGGATGGTGGTCGGTCGGAGGTCATAGGCCTGGGTAGTCAGAGACGGCTAGATGTCTTTTGAAAAGCGGAAAGGCAAAATGGAATGGATTTAGGTGTTGGATGTTGAAAGACTTGTATGGTTTGTGTGTGTCATTCCGTGTTTTCTAATCACAGCGCTGTCGGGAAGGGCAAGAAGCGTGACGAGCAGTACGACGCAGTTGTGGAAATTATACTTGCAGCCGCTAAAGATTTCTGGCTCTCCGACGATGTCCGTGAGTATGTCAAACCCACAGATGAGCCAGTGGATGAAGACGCCTCAGCACCGCAAGACATTAAAGAAGAACGTGTTGGAGATGTCAAAGTGGAGCCAGTTATCAAAAAGGAAATGGCAAAGAAGGAACGTCAGCTATTCCCCGATTCGTCATTGTCGGAAGATGATAATGATGATGGTCAGGATGACGACCAGAAGCCTTCAACTTCAGCAGCTGCAAAGAAGGAGTCCTTTGATGCAGAACTAAGCGATCTCAAGCCGGATACCGATGCTGACGCTTTTAAGAATGCTGCCGTAGATGCAACATTAAATACCCCTTGGAAAAAACCAGTCATGAAATTGAGCTCTGCTGAAATGACAATTGTCAAACGGCAATTGGGTGGGTTCTACCTGACTTACTTGATGTTCTTCAAGCAGCCCTATGCTTCATTTCATCGGATTCGCATTGACCCAGAAGATTTCCAAGCTATTGAGAGATTGGAACGGAAGATTGCGCTGGGACTAACTGAAAAGCTTAAAGAACAATACGACTTCATGCTTTTTCGAATGAAACTGCGTCATGGGTTTGAAATAGTGGCATTCGCAGACAAGGTACGTTAGCTAATTGTCTTAGGCAATATCATCGGATCGGGGTTCAATGCCTTAAACATAAATACTTTTTGTACAACTAGTTTGGCCTGGACCACGGCACTCGATGTTATCTTAACAACAAGAATCATCAATTTGTGAATTTCATCAAGAAAGATAAAAATATTCAAGACATTCTTTCCCAGAGCCAGTCGGTACAAGTTGGACAAAAGAAGTATCAACGATACTTTCAGCAGAAACGAGTTGTTTTGAACGAATCTCTTCATTCCGAATTAACAAAGACATGCTCAGCCGGTAAGATTGCAGCCGCACTTGATTGCACTTGCAGTAATTTTATTTGTTTTAATTGAAGTTAACCTTAGTTTTGTGATTTTACTGCACAATAGTTGTCCCTGACAACTTTCCGGATGATTCAGAGCAGGTGTGCAAACTTGTCCCGAATTTGAAATCAACCGTGGCTGTGGGAAAGGTAGTAGAAGCTGCTTCGAAAGTTGTAGGAATGGGTCAAAAACCCGTGTTTACCCCTGCCAATTTATTGGGGAATGAATCAGTGGATCGGATCTTCATGAAAGAGGCGGTAAAGCGCATGAAGGTAAACGTCCTTAACAGAAATATTCTCAATCTGTAAAATAATTTTTAATTAAATTAAAACAATTTTGTTTTCCACCTTCCAGCGTTTTCAGGTAAAGCAAACTAAAGGCAAGGCTGGGGCTAAGGAGACAAAAAATCCGTACGTTCGTGAAGGTGGAATTTTTGGGCGAAAAAAGGATTTAGAAGAAGGTGAAAAGGAGTCACGACGTAAGAAAGAAAGGGCCCAAACTTCTGGGAATTTGTGGAATTACATTCATGGTACTGACTTCAGTTCAGATCGCGCAAAATCTACAGGACAAAAGGGAGGAGGGGGGTCTACCGGCCAAAGCACAGCCGCTTAAAATGTTTTATTTTAATCTTCATTTCCTAAAAGCAAACTGTTCCTTTTTAATTTGATTTTGCCTTTCTCAGCTAGACTAGTATATTCAGGCTAATATTATTATAAATACTAGAGTTGAGTTTGATTCTGATATTTTAAGCTAGTTGAATATAGAGTTATACCCTGATTGGCTATTATTATAATAAAGACAAGACGTGGATGTTTTATGCATTCACTTTGCTGCGACAGAAGGTCAAACGTGTACTAATAAATTTAGTGGGTGTGTAAGTGTTATGTAGCGTAGTAATGTTATCCTGTTATCCTTTATCCTGTCTTAGCAGCGTTGCTTTAGGTCGTTATATCAGTGCTAGGGTAGGGTCTGCCCCTGGTATGGTGCAGAAATGTAATTTTATTTAAAGCCGTGGCCAACCAGACATTTAATGTGAAGTGCAGCTTTGAGTTTTTTGGATGAGTTAGTTCTCTGTCTAGTATTCCGTGCGGTGGTAGTTTTCCACACGAATCACCTCATAAAATAGTTTACTGTTTTCATATTGTGGGTTTTGAGCGCTGGTTTTTCGGATCAGAAAAATACTTGAGAATCCATTTTAGTAGCCGGTCGAACTTTACGTTAGCCCAATTTAAGTCAACATGCCTCCAGCACCTGGCAGGTTTGTAAGCAAGGATTTGCCGGATATTGAGGTAAGAGCTATACGTTTTCATAAATATGCAGCAACTTACGTTTATCTTTGATGCAAAACTAATAAAACCTGCCAAAATTACTAATGTTGATGTATAATTTTTTAATACGACTTACAGAATATTTTGGCATTAAACCCTAAGATCAAGCCATTTGCTTCATTGGTGCCATCCGCAGAAACTAAGGCCAACAAGAAACACTGGAAGAGAAATGACGACAAAAAATGTGGAGTAAGTCTAGCAAATGATTACGTTTTATTTCGCACATGCTTTGAAGTTATGCAATAAGCCACACTACGCATGTAGTTGGCTTGACTCTTCTCGCGTTACTTTACTCGCTTTGGCTTGTTGAGTGGGTGTTGATTTCAAGTAGCAGAAAGAAGTAGTTGGGGATTGCAGGATTAACAGGGATTTTCTGACACGTGCTCAAAATCTTTCCATTTAGTGCATTGCATGCTTTCCATCTTCCCCACAATAATGCCCACTGCCTTCGACTTCCGTATTGGGTGAAACTAATGCGTAATATACTACTTTAATGTGCTTTAATAGAGTTGCGGCCCGGAACTTTCCAACAATTTTGATGACGTTAAACACACAACTCTCAGCGAACGCGGTGCACTCCGAGAAGCCAATCGATGCTTGAAATGTGCAGATGCTCCTTGTCAGAAATCTTGCCCAACGCAATTAGATGTGAAGACGTTTATTGGCAACATTGCAACAAAGGTATTAATTGTCGAGTGCGCAGGAACGTGATTAAAATATTTACTCATTACACTCATGAATGATTAATGATTTTGTATGAATAAGTATCTTTGCGTTTGGGTGAGATAGTGCAGCATTTCCAGGCAACCACAATGGGCATTATATTAGACAGACTTTGCAAACAGCGTGCAATTAGTGTAGCCTATAAATACCAATACAAATTCAAAACATTTGTTTTCAAGTTGGAAATCGTACCTCGATTCCTCTTAATTTCGTAAACGTCAAACTGGCTAATCCACTGAACTGAGATTAAACTAGTATCGTTGCATGTATTATGATAAATTCAAGCAATATGGTGCTATTTGCAGAACTACTATGGAGCTGCAAAGGCAATTTTCTCGGACAACCCTTTGGGTCTTACCTGTGGTATGGTGTGCCCAACCAGCGATCTTTGCGTTGGCTCATGTAATTTGTATGCATCAGAGGAAGGGCCAATTAACATTGGTGGATTACAGCAATTTGCAACCGAAGTATAATTCATCAATCACACTGATAACCTTTCTAATGAAACAATGATAAATATAATATTCCCAAACAACAGGTTTTTATGAAAATGAAGATTCCGCAGATTCTTCCTCCTGATCTTCCCACTAATTTGTCCGATAGCTATTCTTCCAAAATAGCTCTTGTCGGATGTGGCCCAGCTTCAATATCTTGTGCTACATTTTTGGCTCGCCTAGGATACAAAAATTTGACAATATTTGAAAAAGAGGATTTTATAGGAGGCTTGAGCTCATCAGAGATTCCACAATATCGACTTCCAGTTGATGTGGTTCATTTTGAGGTAAGATCTTATAGGTTTCCACTAGATTAACTTAATCTGGTCTTAATTTCTAATGCTGTATGACTAATTATAGATTGATCAAATGCGGGACTTGGGTGTAAGGGTTGAGAAGGGGAGAAAATTGGCTTCCTCTGATCTCACAATACAAGTAACCATGCAAATATATATATTTCAAATTGGGATTGGAATAACATGTTTCGTTTTATAGAAAATGAAAAGAGAATACGCGGCTGTGTTCTTGGGAATCGGATTGCCTGACCCAAAACGTGTTCACCCTTTTGAGGAGCTTACGGAGGAAATGGGATTTTATACTTCCAAAGGCTTTCTACCAAAAGTTTCCATTGCCAGCAAACCGGGTGAGAAGCTAAAAAATTATAATAAAACTACAATTACTAAATATAAGAATCACAGAGTCATTTTATAATGCACCTTTGCTTTTAAGGAATGTGTAAATGCACTGCTAGTAAGGCTTTGCCTCAGCTGTCTGGAAATGTCATTGTTCTCGGGGCGGGAGATACTGCTTTCGACTGTGCTACCTCAGCTCTACGGTGTGGGGCTTCACGAGTTTTTGTGGTTTTCCGTAAAGGATTTACCAATATCAGAGCTGTCCCGGAGGAGGTAACTAGGATATTTAAAAATTTTAAACACGTTAACGTGACTTTGGTTTAATTATGATGTAGATGGAGTTGGCAAGAGAAGAAAAATGCGAATTTCTTCCTTTCCTTTCTCCACATGAAGTACATCTGAAAGGTGGCAAAATTTCTGCAATCACTTTTTACCGAACGGAACAAAATGATGCTGGTGAATGGATTGATGATCTGGAGCAAACCATGAGACTTCGGGCAAATTATATTATTTGTGCTTTCGGATCTGGACTTTATGACCAAGAAAGTAAATACAAGTTCATTGTCATTGAATGAAAATAGGTTAGGCGTAATACTGGGATGAGAAACTTAAGAACAATTTTTGTTCTCTGTTAGTTATTGAAGCACTGAAACCTCTAAAAATGAATAAGTACGGCAACCCAGAGGTTAATACCACAACAATGGAGTCCAGCGAACCTGGTGTTTTCTGTGGAGGGGACATTGCTGGAGTGGCAGAAACGACAGTTGAAGCCGTGAATGATGGCAAAACTGCGGCATGGTATATCCATAAGTATTTGCAGGTAAACGTCGTATTTTGTTTAATTGTTGCTAACTCAAGGTTTGAGAGACTTTTGATTTAATTTAGAACATAAATGGAGTTGATGTTAGCCCTGTACCGGCTCTTCCAAAATTCTACACACCAATCGACTTGGTGGACATTTCTGTAGAGGTCTGCAATTTAAAATTTCCAAATCCGTTTGGCCTGGCTTCTGCTACACCGTGCACATCGAGTGCAATGATTCGACGAGGTCTGGAGGCTGGATGGGGTTTTGTTGTTACTAAAACATTTTCACTGGACAAGGTTACTTAACTTGAAACTAGAAGAGTAGTTTGAATAATTTTACTCGCTAACAGCTTGTGTTCCATTAAAAGGATATTGTGACAAATGTGTCTCCAAGAATTGTGCGCGGAACAACTTCCGGTCACACGTTTGGCCCTGGACAGGGAGCATTTTTGAATATTGAATTGATTTCTGAGAAGACGGCGGCTTACTGGTGTCAGAGTGTTTCTGAACTTGTAAAAGATTTCCCCAACAAGGTAGGTGAAGTACTGTTTTCTGCTATACGCAATGTCATGTTAGTTATCATTCGACTGAACTGTTTTGTGGTTTGTGCTAAGGTCATCATCGCAAGCATAATGTGCTCCTACAACATGAAGGATTGGACAGAATTGGCTCAGATGGCTGAAAAGGCCGGAGCTCATGCATTAGAACTGAATTTGTCATGTCCACACGGAATGGGAGAAAGAGGAATGGGACTAGCTTGTGGCCAAGTAAATTTAGCGGGATATTATCATATGCGCAATTAATCTTAATCGAATAATTATTCTTTTTCACCAGGATCCAGAATTGGTTCGAAATATTTGCCGCTGGGTGCGAGCCGCAGTAAAAATTCCATTCTTTGCGAAACTTACACCAAATGTAACAAATATTGTTGACATTGCGAAAGCAGCTTACGAGGGTATGCCCGAGTGAATCATACTTTTCTTTGCGAATCGTCTAACTGAAATTTTAATAGGCAAAGCGGATGGTGTAACCGCGACCAACACTTTGTCCGGACTCATGGGGCTTAAGGGCGATGGCACTGCTTGGCCAGGAGTTGGTGAAGAGCGACGTACAACTTATGGCGGAGTTTCCGGAAACGCAATTCGCCCGGTTGCTCTTCGGGCTGTTTCAGCCATTGCTCGTGCAATTCCAGGCTACCCGATCTTAGCCACTGGCGGAATTGATTCAGCTGAGTCAGCACTCCAATTTTTAAATTGCGGTGCTTCGGTTGTTCAGGTTAGAAATTTGTATTATGGCTGAACAAAACTTATGAAAGTTAAATTAAACGGCTTGGTTATAACTCCTGCCAAATTAAATTATATAGATTTGCAGTGCTGTTCAGAACCAAGATTTTACGGTTATTGATGATTATATAACTGGCTTGAAAGCACTCTTGTATTTTGAGGGAGTTGGAATGAAAGGGTGGGACGGACAGTCTCCAGCTACCCCAAGACATCAAAAAGGAAAAATTCACAGTGTGGATGCAGTAATGGATAAGGTAACTGTTAATTTATAAATTTATTAGTTGGGTTGGGACAACTCAATATTATTACGTATTTTTAACTATAATTAACTAATTGCAGCATTTGCCGTCATTTGGACCATACATTAAAGAAAGGAAAACTATAATTGCAAATGAGAAAAAGAAGTTGACAATTGAGATGTTGGAGGCTGGTCTTAATAACTCCCGTGAATTCAATAAGCCTGTAGTGGGCGTGCCGGGCATAAGCGACATTGTTGGAAGAACCGTAAGCAAAATTGGTGCTTATGGTGAACTCGACTCCGGACAACAAGTCGTGGCTTTAATTGACGAAGTATGCTCAAGTATTATTTTGCTAAGGATGGTTTTCTTCATTATAATAATTAATACTTTACCAAATCCAGGAAATGTGCATTAACTGTGGAAAATGTTACATGACTTGCAACGATTCGGGATACCAAGCCATCACATTTGACAAGGAAACTCATCTGGCACATGTCACGGAGGATTGTACTGGGTGCACGCTCTGTCTGTCAGTGTGTCCAATTATTGATTGCATTACGTGAGTATCTATTCTGAAATATAAATTTAAATTACTTGCTCTTAACTGCTGAAGACTTAATTAATGTCAATTCGTTGTTTACAGTATGGTTCCTAGAACTATTCCTTACAATCCGAAGAGAGGCATTCCAGTCGGACAGGCTGGCCAATATTAAGTTTGAGAGAAGAATTCTTTCCGTAGTACATTCTTTATAAACATATCATGATTCATATTAGATGTATTACTACAAGTTCAGATTCAATAGAATAAAAGTGTAGCTTAAATGGGCTTTGAATTTGGATTGTAAATTGAAAATTTTTAATTATCAATCAATCAATCAATCAAAATACGGTTTTATTGTGCTCAACGAGCAATTGCCCACAACACAAAACCTACTGTGTACAGAATATTGACAAATTTCTATTTCTATTGAAACACAGTCT